>JADRCH010000080.1:6786656-6963791 GCA_019843965.1 Rhynchomys soricoides
TAATTCAAATTTTTGTATGAGAAGAGTTGACTTAGCTTTGCTATTATAAATATAATAATCTCAGAGATAATTTGTCCAAATAAGTCATAGTCATGTAAATTATTTCCAAAACTGATAGATATTTTTTTTAAAAGTTACACTTTATGCTCTAGAAGCCTGCAGAGCACTGGTTTAGTGAAAGAACGGGAAAATAATTAACAGAGAGAAATGCACAGGGAATGCCCACACAACCAACTCTTATCCTGCATAAAGCACTTTAAATTAAATAGGAGTGAATATAGCACCAAACCCAGCAGTTGAACCTACTGCTGCGTTGAAAGCACAGTGGTTTTTTGTTGGTGCTACTGGTCCCAGTGAATATCTGCACAGACTTAGGAATCCGCAAAACTCAAAGAAAGCACTGTCCTGCATTTTTAAAAGAACAACTTGGGGGTAGCTAATATGTTCACTGACACCATACCATCAAGTTCATCTAGAATAAATCTTGGTTAACTATCCTTGCTACCTTTAAAATTAGGCACATCCCTATTTGACCTTGTTAAAAGCTTCATGGTTATACAGGTAAATGAAATGCCCATGTATTTTTATAAGAGCTTTCCAAATTGTTTAAATGCCCCTTGTAATAATTTTCAACTTAGTGTAAAGTAACTATTTCTATAGTGATCACTCCATACAGACTTATTTCTCCATAAATGTGTAAACTGTCAGCATAACTATTAAAATCTAATGGAATTCTCTTGTCTTCTGACTACATAACATGGGTTCTTATGATAACTTAATGCCTGTATTTTAAAGGATTAAGATAAAAGTATGAGGTGGTTTGAATAGGAATGGCCACCATAGACACATGTGTTTGAATGTTTGGATGTAAGGAACAGCATTTTTAGGTGGTATGGTCCTGTTCGAGTTGGTGTGGATTTACTGAAGGTGTGTCACTGAGAGAAGGCTTCGAAGCTAGGTCTAGTATGACTGTCTATTCTTGCTGCCTAGATATCAAGATGTAGAACTCTCATCTCCTTCTCCAGCACCATGTCTGCCTGCATGCCTCCATGCTTCCCATTTGAAGCTAATGGACTAAACCTGAGAACCTATAAACCAGTCCCAATTAAATGTTTTCCTGAATAGAAATTGCTGCAGTATTGGTACATTTTATAAGGAATAGAAACTGTAACTAAGACCAAGAGGTAAAACCTTTTTTGGAATTTCCCAGGATACTGAATAATGAGGTTCTCAATTTTTACTCTTCACATGAATTCCACAGTATGAATCTGAGCATGAGTACTGAAGAAGCTTTGAAAGCATCTCACGATCTTAGGATCTTTTAAATAAGTAAAAGATACTAAAGCTAATGGGCCAGGCTTGATTAGTGCATCCTAATGATGACTACATCATGTGGGACATTAAACTTTTTTGACAACTCTATCCTCCCCTTCAACTAAACCTTCATATTTTTATTTCATGATTATGAAAGCCAATGTGAATGAAAATTTTATTATTTAACTGTTAACTATTTTCCCACAAGGAACTGTTTGCTCAATATTTCTATAAAAGGTCATAGTGCTGCATGCCTCTAACATGCTTAATTCTAGAACTCAGGAGACAGAGGCAGGCAGATTTTAGTCAGTTCAAGGTCATCCTAGACTACATAGCAATTTCCAGGTAAGCTAGGGCCAAAAATAGAGAAAGGTTTAAAAAACTAGATTTTATGTGTCTGTATTCTTTAATTTTAAAGATATACGGTTTTAGAAACATATAATCTTTAATATATTTCCAATAAAATAAGAAATAATGTATTATATCTAAGATACAAGCTTTCTTTTGCTTTATTATTTTATCAACCTGGGTTTGATCAAAAGCACAACTTTATATACATACAGTAACTACTTTACAATACTGTATTTGTTTTATAATTTGTTATTTGCAATATTACATCAGTAACAATTTTAAATTATGAGTCATAATGAAAGTGTTCATTTCTCCAGTAAGAAACCTACAAACTTTCTTGTGTGGTTTATTATTTGGTCATACTTTATTGTTCTCATTTTTAGACTGATTTTTGGAAGAATTCTGTCAAATAGTTATGTCCTGTGTAAGATGCTACCATAACACAGGCTCTGAAAATACTGTACCTGATGAAGATTTAAAATTGAGATCACAAATGTGAAAGTGCCTAGTTGAATATTCTATTCATGTTATG
Source organism: Rhynchomys soricoides (assembly GCA_019843965.1). Taxonomy (NCBI): domain Eukaryota; kingdom Metazoa; phylum Chordata; class Mammalia; order Rodentia; family Muridae; genus Rhynchomys; species Rhynchomys soricoides. The sequence continues at coordinate 6,788,854 of JADRCH010000080.1, forward strand.
CAAGGAAATACCAAAATAAAGCTACAAAGCAACATCAATAGCATTGAGTTTGAAGTTTGGAAATCTCTTGGTCAAAGACTTTCCTTTCCTTTTGAATAAACAGTCTACTAGCAAAGAAAAATAAATCTAAGGAAGTAAAGAGATCATAACATTGAAAAAGAAATGCTTGTCAAAATATGGAAGCTAATGATTATTTTATGTAATTACCATTGCTTTGATACTTATTAAATAATGATTTCTCATCATCTCTTCAAACAATGTCATGAATTCCAATAAAATGAATCAGATAATTAAAGCATGTAAGTAAAACCTGCATGTGGTTAATGCCAGTATACTATGGGAGTGAAAAACAAATAAAACTGCACCTAAGTTCTGTGCCTCATAGCAAGTGTTACTATTCCCAGCTTCGAATAATGGGAGCTTCAACCCAGGACTATCTAATTAATGTTTTAATGATTCTATTCTTCTTACCTAAAACATACCTGTTCATAGAAGATTGAACACAGATATTTATGTAGTGTGTGTGTGTGTGTGTGTGTGTGTGTGTGTGTGCATTCCTGTGTATGTGAGGGCATAAATGTGTGTCTGTGGTATTTATAATTTATAGTTTATAGCTTACATCATGAGGGTATTTTTGACAAAGAAAACAATTACACATATTATAAACCAATGATTCCTATTATCAGAACACTTTTTAATGAACTATTTTGTTTCTAATACTTTCATTCTCATTTATAATGAAACAAACAAAAAAGCAAAACCCAAAACATACTGATATTAATACTGGGTAGATCAGTCAATTTTTTAAAGTACACTTATAGATTAATCTTTTGGTGTATGTGTAAGTATGTGAGCATGAGGAACTGTGACTGGTGATTTGTAATGGTGAGCTATGAAGTTAGAGGACATTTTGGGCAATTCCATCTATTTTTTCCACTATATGGGTTTGATGGTTTCAATTTGGATCATTAGGCTTGGTGGTGAGTACCTTTCCCAACTGAACTATTTCAAAAGCCCAACTTAGAAACTTTAAAGTATATATCATTAAGTTATATTAAAGCTTGGGATAATAGTTAAATATGCTGTAGTATTTTCATAGGTTTTGTTAAATACCTCAAGGTTAAGACCTGTTGTTTTTGACACATATACTTTAGTTTATACTGATTTGTCTTTCACTGATAGAGTAACAGCAGAAATGGTAATTACCTAAAATTAAGCATTTCCCAAAATGGTTCAAAGTAACAAATAAATTTTAGAAATAATTTGGTATATACTATAGAAAACTGTTCTGGTTTACCTACCTCTGCCCTTTCTAAGAATTTTTATAAAACTTTAACCAATGGTATTTTATATTTAATTAATGTCTAAATCTGCATCATGATAAAAGCTTTGCATGCATTATTTCTTAATCCTCTAGAGTGCTTCTTATGTTAAGATACCACTCTTATTTGCAGATGTAGATGCTTGACAAGTTTTAGAAGCTGATTCCAAGTTAACCAACAATATATATGGATAAAATTTATCACCTCATCCATGAAAGTTTCTGCTCTTAAAAGTAATCTATTGTTTGTGGAAAAATCATTGCAGAAGTGAAAACATGGGAAGGTCTTGAATTAAGAAACACAGCACATTGTCCATGAGCATGTGAATATCCAAAAGTTTTATGAATGAAATTAGATTAGCAAACTAATGAATCCACCCAGAATAATCTTACAAAACTAACCACAAAGATGCCTCTCTTCAGTTCTCAAGCCTAAATAGACATAAAACTGGGAACACCGTAGACATTTACAAATATAAAGACTGTGTAAAATGTGTTTTTTTTTTTTAATTTTCATATAGCTACTCAAACTGTGTACTAGCTCATTGAGTTGTGTAGTCCTTTTATATGGTTAATTTCATGTATGTATTTTTATTGAAAACCTTTATAATAAAAGTTAAAAACTGTGAAATGAAATTCTTATTACTTCTTTTATTTGAACATTTATGGGATTATTGGATTAAGTAAAAATGATAAAGTCAGAGTGATGTTACCTGTTACCACAATCTGACAGATTATGGAACCTAAGAATGATGCTTGTTTTTCACTCTGGTGGTCACTATGGGTTTTAGGGTTGAGACTCTATCTGATCCCATATCTGAAGTTCCACTTGAAAGTCTATGTTTAGACTGAAGGTATTCCCTGATCAATGCAGTTGTTGGAGGATAATGGTCTAGGACAGATAGGTATAGATCTCACTCCTCATCAATGAAGCTTTCTTTTCCATCTATGGAAACCATTACAGAAATTCATGAGTGGTCAGAATGCATAAAATAGTTGACCATAGATGAAATAATTAAATTAATGCATTTATAACACATGTCACTCTCCAAAGACTCAGAGAATATCCTTGAAAAGAACTGGAACAATTAAAAAATACAGAGGATAAGGGTTTTGGCTATAACACAGTGTCTTTTCTTTTATGTAGGGAAGTACTTACATGAAATTTCAAAATGGCTACCTAAATATAAACATCAATTAGTTTTACATTATATTCTCTTCATTTTAGGAGTGGGTTGGGTGGCTGGAAAACCTACAGGTGGTTCCATGTGTTGGCAGTTAACACCAGCACTGTCAGAATTTAGTACATGTTTCATTGTAAGCAAGCATAAAAAGGTTTTGTAAAAGCATCAAAATCATTGTTAGTGACTCTTCAAGGTTTTCAAGAGTGTGTAAGACCCACATTCTGAGTGTACAGATCCTAAGATTCTCATATAGCTCGCTCTTCCCAGCAGCAGGTGCTTCCCATGTGACTTTGGGGAGGAGATAGTGAATCTTTTAAGTTTTAGCAATTTCCTGGGCCTAGAACTTTTTGTCTACTTCCAAACCCTCCAAATTGTATTTACTCTTACATTCTTGCTACATAATTCTAGTAGGGAACATTTCAATTCAAACTAAAACAAACAACAAAAAAATAACAAATGAACAAACAAAACCCAACAACTATGGGTTATTTTTGCCCCATCTGTTGCAACAAGAAAGAAGAAAGAAAGAAGAAAAGAAAGACAGAAAGAAAGAAAGAAGGAAGGAAGAAAGGAAGGAAGGAAAGAAAGAAAGAAAGAAAGATGAAAGGAAGGAAGGAAAGAAGGAAGGAAGGACAGAAGGAAGGAGGGAAAGAAGGAAGGAAGGAAGGAAGGAAGGAAAGAAGAAGAGCCTCTCTCCATGGCTAGAGTTATTTCATCAACAATTTATTTCTTTTAAAACCAAATGTTTAGATGGCAATTTACAGCTGTATGAGATCTGTTGAGCAAAACAATAAAAGTTGATGCCTACCCATAGGGTTCTATGAATGCCCCTGCTGTGATATTGTTACCTAAATTATAATAGCAGGCATGGATTTTCTTTTGTGATGTCAGCTTTACATCAAATCTGGAAATAGTTGGTAAAAACCATAATTTTCATATCACTATGCCATCAAACAGCACATATACCTGGTAGATATCCACTGGCTATGTTACATAGGTGCCATAACCAAATAGTACTGTTGACACAGGGTCTACTGGCTCTGGTACATAGGGTCCATAACCAAACAGGACTGTAAATGACAGTTCTTCCTCACAATGCTACATTGTATGTATTGGCACTCGAAAATGGTTCAAACATGAATAGAGTTTCAATTCACTTCTAATCTGCTTTCCAGGTGTCCTACAGCCTAACTGTAACATGTTCATCAGTGGAGTTTTCAGTCTAGATTCAGCTTTTTCCAGTAGAAGTGTCATTAGTCTTAATGGTTGTAGGTTGTAGATAGATTTCCTGGCCAATGAGTAAGAAGATAACCCTTTTATGACACTGAACTTTTCATTCAACAGCCATATGACATGTTTGGTAGTATCATTTAAAATCTTCAACAATGTCATTCACTGTTATATGCATTACTCTGACAAATATAAAAGATACTCAGGGGTTAGTATTACATTAAAAAAAAAATCATATTGTCTGCAGGATCTCTGAAATTTATTTGCTACAAACAAAGGCCAGTTGTTCTTATGTGGATAGATAAACACTAAAATAAAAATGTTGGTGATATCCCAAAAAAAATCAGAAAAGATGTCAACATTTTTATAACGGTTTTGTAAATGACTATTATTAGGAGTATGACTATAGCTTACTGATACACTTCCTGTCTAGAATGCTAAATTGCAAGAGGTCTGTGTTGGCTACTTTTGTATTTTCTTGACCCAAGCTAGAATCATATAGCAAGAAGGACTCTCAACTGAGATAAAGCCTACAGAGGATCAAGGAAGATTGTAGGTCATTGTTTCTTTAGTGATTGATGTGGGGTTCAAAGTCTGGGATGGTGACCTTGGGTATAATAAAGGTGCAGGATGAGAATAATGAGGAGCAAACCAATTAGCAGTACTTATGCATGGCCTATGCATCAACTCCTACCTCTAGGTTCCTGTCTTGAGCTCCCACCCTGACTCCTCAGTGATGTAGACATAAGAAACAAATCCTTCCTCTCCAAGTTACTTTCTGTCATAGTGTTTCTATTCAGAGCAATAGAATTTGTGATGAAAACAAGGCCCTGGATTCAAACCCAGTAGTTCCATGAGGCAGAGGGGTGTTATGGGTCAGTATAGTGATATAGATAGGAGACATTTTATAATTTAGCTCTCTCTAAATCACAGTCACTCAACATAGTCAGGCTGTGTGTTCTCTGAGTGCTGTCATGGCTTCCGGACCATTATAGGTCTTCTCTTCCCTAAATGTCTTGGATAGGTAAACTCACTACCATACAAGGGGACGTTTTAGCCTACTTCTTAAAACAGCTTAAAGTTTTCAAAGTTTCTAAGACAAGACCTTAACCTTTGCCTTTTTATCAGGGACTGGAAAGGTAAAAATCTATAGAATATTAACTTTAAAAGCAATGGAGACTTTATGACCCCCAATGAGCTTACTTCAGAAAGCTAAGAAACCTTATGATTGGCAAGCAGACACACACAAATAGTCAGTTTCTCTAAAATTGAATAACTTGTATTGGTTTATAGTATCGCTTTTTCTTTTGTAAAATATTTATCAAATTAGAGAATAACAGAGTTATGGAGGAAATATTTCTTCTCTACTTTTAAAATGGTGTATATTTGATTGGTTAAAACTTACTACAAAAATGAACTAACTAAGAGTTCTTTATTGGAAGGGTATGGTTAATAAAATTTTTAAAATTTTTATGAACATGCAACATGAACATGGCCTTTAATAACATAAAAATAGCAGTAAGAGTATAACAAGTATATTAAAGATGACAAGTCTCAGTGATAGTCAACTTATTTAGCAATTTATCTTAATTGTATAATTTATAAATTAATTATCATGAGTTTTAGAATATTAAAAAAGTAATTCAACCAGAATTATTATTGGTAAATTACTTTAGGGTTTTAGAATTGTTTCTGTAATTATCTTAAACACATCCATGTTATGATGAATTTGTTAAAATCATCTACTACCAGCACTAAATATCTGAGATCAGTTGAAAATTCTCAGATAAAAACTGGTAATATTTTGTTTGAGAGTCATTACTCCTATATTTTCTTTTGAAATGATATTTATTTATAAAAATATAATGTTTCATTGAGATATAGAAGTTTATATATTATGGTTTTGACAGATTGCATACCCCTATTCCTGAATTTCTGAAAATTACACACACACACACACACACACACACACACACACACACACTTTGGGTAGCATGGTGGCACACAGACACAGAGAAGGTGCTGGAGATGAAAGTGAGAGTTTTACCTCTGTCTGGATTGGGAAGCAGCAAGAAGAACAACAAAGCTCTAAACTTAAATTCAATTACTCTTCAACTTTTTCTTCTCCTTTGGGCTCCTTGGCACTTTTCTCTTCCAGATTCTGGTAGAATCAGAGACCTGTTACTTTGTAGCACTATAATTCTCATCTCTGTGTCATATATTTGTTTCTGGACTCCTTATGTTGAAGCAAGAGAAAAAATTGCAACAGTAAAAGGAAACAACAGGATATCTTCTGCCACAATTTGGACAATGGAAAAAAATCTCATTATGAATGTAAAAAATTCATGAAAGAATGTCAAAATATTGGAAAATCGACTCAAAAGCCTGTAAGAGTTTAGTAATAAGCAGAGATCTTTTTTTCAGTATAAGAGATAGGTGGATTCACCCAAATTATCATTAGCCACTTTGCCTCAAATCCATTTCTTTCTAATAAAATGTTAAGTGGAGGGGGTATAATCAGTTTGTATTTGCTTATAAAATCAGTGGCATAACTAAAACTTCATGTATTGAGTGGGTGATTTTGCTTAAGAACAAATGTACTAGTAAATATGTTTATAAGTTTAAATGAATATAGGAAAAGGGAAGCAGGAAAGAAAGGAAAAACATTATGCACAAATCTAGCAATACATATATAGTATGTGCATTACATGAGTTTCAAAACAGGAACAAAGGAATAACAAAAATCTAAACATGTATACACTTTGTTCATGGCTTTGAAAAAACAACATTGTTCTATAATTAGACATTATTAGCTCATTACCAACCAAAATCCCACTATATTTTCTCAACACATTTTGACAATTATATGGAAAAGAAAAAAAGACAAAAATATTCATGACACTTTTGGTTAAAAACGATACAAAACTGTCCTTTATTAGTTGATTTCTGTGGTTGGGTACAAAAGTGCAGTAATGATGATCTGTGATGGTGGTAAACTCTTTAATGAGTTTAAGAGACACATCAGACATTTAACAGTGATGGGAAGGCAGAAGACTCAGCTTTAAAGGAGATATTCCTAAGCCTATTCCAAGGTTTAGGGAGCATGGAGAAAAAGGGGGAGGTGCTTGTATTCCAAGCATTACACCGGTCACAACTGTTATACCTTTTATGTAAATATGTAATGCATATATGTGATAGACATAAATCCCAAATTTTAAATGGTAAAATGAAAGCAGATGATGAAAGCAGACATAGAAAAAATATTTTAAGGCAATTTGTCTTAGATATGATGTCAAAAGCACAGTCCAGGAAATAAGCTCAATTTCATGCAGAAATTTATAACAAATAAAACCCTGTATTTGAATCACCATGAAAAAGATGAACAGATAAAAAGCACACAGACAAAACATGCATATGTTACAGTTAACAGAAGACTGAGCTCACATAAATCACCTAAGTTTATAAAAAAGTAGAAAGATAGTTCATTTAAGAATAGTCTGAAGATGTGAACAGATATTTCTGTGCAAATGGATAGTGACCACGTGAGTGGTGTTATCTCATTTTCTACACAGTAAAACAAAACCATGTAAAATATCATTCTATCTCCCTAACATGACTTAAAAGAAACAAGTTCATTAACAATATCAAAATTAATTCTCAGGTACACAGTCTTTTCATTACATAATCTGAAATAGTCAAGCCCTTATAGTCTTTCACATCTTAATTAACTGGACTGTTTGAAAAAACAATTTCAAATCTGCAGAATGTGTTTGGTAAAATACATTTAGTTGACTGATCCAATGAACTACAGTGTAGCTAGGAAGGTAACAGGGAAGGGTGAAAGAATGAATGTTTAATGCAAAGTGATCATCACTTTACACTATTGAAGGAGAGAATCAGAATTATTGTTAATTAAACAAAACAATGACATGAATGCTAGAAAAAAATATTACTTTACGTGTGTGTGTGTGTGTGATGATGATGACACATGTAAAGGTCAAAGGGCAACTTTATGGAGTGGGTTCCATATTCTATCACATGGGATTCAGGGACTGAAATCTGGGTGACTCTCACAGCATTAAGCATCCTCACCTTCTCAGTCTATTTTGTCAAACCTGTTTAAGAGATTGAATTGTTGTGCACACTCACTATATAAATATTTTCCACTTTTATTACATCTGTGTCTGATGACTCACTAAAGATTAGGCTCATAAAGTTTTGTATGCTAATGTTCTACGAAGGGAAAAAAGGTTAAAAATGGAAAGTAACTCCCAATGTAAAGAAAAGGAAAAACTTAAAATGTTAACAGTTCTTTGGTGACATTTTTAGTAGAGTCTTCAAAGAAGCTTATTTTGGAAAGCCTTCTGGTTACCACCAATTACTGTGGCTGCCTTGGTTATGACAGCTGGTGTGAAATCTTTGAGTACACTGTCATTAAAATGTCTTCTATACCATTTTCATGCCACCAACACTCCATGTGCTTTCTGTATTACACCATCACATGAAGGGATCACTTACTAAGGTATGTATGAGGCTCCTAAGCCTCCTTCATGCTTACAGGAGCTGGTGACTCAGAGGCAGTATGGGGAGCTGTGCTGTTTCAGCTCTGCCACATTAGATGTATTCTAGATGTGCTTTAATGTTTATTCTCAGTTTTGTTTCTCTTTTATCTTTGAGGAATGGAAAAGAAATGCATTTCAGTAGTTTCCCAGTATAGTAGGTTAGAAATGCTACTGGGGACAGCAGCTCTGAAAGATGATCTCAAAGCACAAGATGAACCACAAAGTTACAAGAGAGAAAACGCGATTACTTTATAGGAACCATAATGTAAAGCAGAGAGTCACCTCTGTGGCCATAAATTTAATGAAGAAGAATTAAATCTTTCTCTCTCCCCTCTTCCCCCCACCTCTCTCTCTCTCTGTCTCTCTCTGTCTCTCTCTCTCTCTCTCTCTCTCTCTCTCTGTCTCTCTCTCTCTCTGTGACTTGATAAATAAACTCCAAATTCCTGAATAACAGGCTAAAGCGTGATGGCAGAGTCCTGGACCATCATGGTCCATATGGTGAGACCCAGTCTGAAGAAAAGAAGCAACAAAGTAAATATCTTCAATTAGAAAACTAAAAATATTCAAACTGTGTAAAATAATAAGTTTAATTATTAAGAGACCATTTTATTTTTGAATCCTTAAACAATTGTCAGTGAAGTGTTACATTTTATTTGAACCCTTTCCTTAATTTGTTATTTATTTTGTTTCAAATTTTAAACAGCAGATACTGCCAAGATTTCCAGACACCTTTTTGAGTTTGGGAAATCATTCAATCATAAGTGCTGTTGCTTTGAAGGTTTCTTCCCACTGCCCCATATGCTGTTTCACACCATCTCCTAACAGTCACAATGCTAGCCAGTTTCTATAGTTATGTGATGAATTTCTGTTAAATCCTAATTATTTTTCAATGAGAATATAATGTTGAATTAGGATCCCCCTTTACTATATAAAAATCTCTTGTAAAGTACTGGAGCTTTATATTTCCCTTTTGATACATAGATACTTGAAAGACCTGAGTATGACTATCATTTTTTAAAGTAGATACTCATTCTGAGTTTTATAAAGATTTTGTGTATAAATGAAGCTTGCCTAAAATATTCATAATAAAATAACACAATGTGAGTAATATAATTGATAATATAGAATAATAAATCACATAATCTACAATTAATTAAATTCACAATATGTAAATATTTCAAGCTGGACGACAGATAGCAAACAGGATTTATGTGCTACCATGTACGCTGCTATCTCTTAACTGTGATAATTTCAGGATGACAGTAACTAATCATATTAAGAAATAGACAGTGAAAATTAAGCTAACATGTAAAGTCTTAGTATGAATTTGGAAAAAGAGCAATACAAATATTTCTTGGTTTACCAGGGAAAATACTGTTCAATATTAGGAAATGTTTCTTATGTATGGCTAGAAATTCTTTATTAAACTTGCTTTTGTTTGCAAATATACTTGTAATATATTGCTCTTTACTAATAACCAAGTGCTCATATATAAATACAAATATGGCATTTTTATATATGCACTGAAATTATATTACACCTATTATTTTGTTCGCCCTTCCCATTAATGAATTACAAGTCAGGTAATAACTTTGGATTTTTAAAAACATCCAAAAAGAGAAATAATTCTCCAAAAGTGTCTCATCACCATAGGTAGAGCAAAGAATACCAAAGCCTAAAAACAAAAACAAAAACAAAAACTAAAAACCGAAAACAATTTTTTTCTTATTAAACCCAATTAAGGTTTATATTTTGCAGATATAATTTATGAATAAATTGTGGCCATGAGATATGCATCAGGAAAAGCTGTCTATCAATTAAAGTGGAAAGAAAAGCTGGACAGCTGGAGTTATGCATAAAAAATGTAATATTGAGAAACTTCAGAATTTTATATTCAATCATTTTCTGTCTTAGGAAATGATTATATATGTATACATATATATATGTATATATGTATATTTATGTATATATCTATATGTATATATATATTCTTTCTCTCTCCTCTCTCTCCTTCTTCCTCTCCCTCTCCTTCCCTGTCCCTCTCCCTCTCCCTCCCTCCCCCCTCTCTTCTCTCTCTCTCTCTCTCTCTCTCAATATATATATATATATAGATATAGATATATATATACACACACACATACACACACACACACACACACACACACACACACCACACATGCAGGTGTAGGATTACTAAAAGAAAGTATGTTTTTGACTAGTACAAGATTATTCCAATTTAAGGAGGTGATTGATTAAGATAAATCACAAATATTACAAAAAAGCAAAAGTTTCACCTAAAATATTATTGCAATCTATTTAGAGCATATTTTTCACTGTCCCAATATCTCTGGGATCTTCTTTACCTCCCCACCTTCTAAACTTTATGTTCTTTCTTTCTCTAAAAGAAAATGGAAAAATACAAGAAAAATGAAACATAAAAACTCTTTACAAACAAATAAAAAATAGAGTATGCTTTGTTTTTTCCAGTTACTCCTGGGATTGGGCACACCTAGAGTATGATTAATATTCCTAGTGATGTTCTGTTAATGAAAATTGATTTTTCTTTTTTAGCAGGTATCAATTAGAAATGGATTCTTGGTTAAAGACGGAATTTTATTTTCATCTTTCCTCCTTAGTGCTGGAATTTTGTCTAGTTTGAAACATTTTAAGTCTTCTGCATGGTATCACAGGCATACACATGTGTATCAGCCTTGCTGTTCCTGGAAGACACTGTTTTGTCAAACACATCCAGCAGTTCTGGCTCTTAAATTTTTTCTGCCTCCACTTCCCCGTGGAGTCCTCAGGTTTGACAGGTGAGCTTTAGTTAAGAAATCTCACTAAGGGCTAAGGACTTCAAGTCTCTCACTCTCTGCATATTTTCCAGTTGTGAGTCTCTGTGTTAATTGTCATAAACTGAAGAAAGATACTTTTCTAATGAGGGATGAAGAAGACATTAATCTATGGATGCAGCAATTTGTAAATAGGAGTCAATTAAGTTCCTTTAGCAGAATAATAGTTACAGTTTTTTGTAGGGCCCATAACCAAGTCTCTGTTTCTTGGACATTTGAACAATGCCAGGTATGGATTCCATCTCATAAAGTAGTCTTTTCTTTTTTTAACTAATTATTTTATTTATTTACATTCCAAATGTTGCCCTCTTGGTGGTCTGTCCTTCTGGAGTTCTTCATCTCATTCCCTCTCCCCTTCACCTCTGAGAGTATGCACTGGCATTCCTGTTCTTTGCAGCATCTAGTCTCTACAAGATTAGGTACACCCTCTCCCACTGGGGTCAGAGAAGGCAGTCAGCCCTCTTCCACATATGTGCTGGGGGCCTTGGATCAGCCCATGCATGCTCTTTGGTTGGTGACTTAGTCTCAAGGAGCTCCCAGTGGTCCAGATTGGTTGACACTGCTGGTCTTCCTATGGGATTGCTATCCCCTTCAGTTCCTTAAATTCTTCCCCTAACTCTTCCGTAGGGCTCCCCCACCTCAGTCCAATGCTTGGCTGTCAGTATCTACATCTCTTTCAGTCAGATGCTGTTTAGAGCTTTTCAGAGGATAGCCGTGCTAGGCTCCGGTCTGCAAGCACAGAATAGCATCCAAAAAATGGTGAGTTACTGATAGAAAATTTGTGCCACTATTGTACCAGTATATCTTGCATGCAGGCCACTATTTTAAGTCTTAGGGTTTATAGGTAGGTAATATTTATGGTTACTTTTCCACTCCAGTATTGTGCATAATCTTTTTACAGTATTATAAATGTTAATCAGTAGGGTCAAAGCTTCCAGTGAAGCAACATCTCAAATTCTCCTTGTTCATGGCATATGTGTGTCTTCTTCAGCAATAAAGCCTTACCTCCTTAAGTTAGTGGAGAGTAACAAATAGCCTTACGAATAATCTATGATGTTTGGGGGTGGGGGAGTATCTATAAGATCCCATTGCCAATTACAAAGCAAGTTGTAACCTATTACAGGCACTGGAGCTTTCACGATAAGTGTAGGTTTCTAGTTGTGATGCCATTTAAATCCTTTCCATGTATTTATGTTTTAGGAAGCTTCTCCAGTTGTAGGGTTCCACTCTAGTCTCCCCAAAGGTCTGTAGTATTACTTGTCTCTCCCTATGACTCTATTTACTCTCCTTCCCACCCCTTCCCCATTTAATTATCCCATTATTGTATTCCTTCTATTGTGTTCTAACACTATTTTCTGTTTCTCCTTCCTTGACATACCGCCCCCTCACTCCTGATTCTTTTCTGGGTACATAACCTCTGTGGTTATAAAGTCAAGGTAAACATATTCAAAAGAATATAAGCTAATGTGCTTACATAAGAGAAAATATGAAATATTTTGTGTCCCGCGCTACCATCTCGCCAGCAAGAACGACGCGGCACACAAAGGATCCTTCTGCAATAAAGCTTTAATGCATCTTGAGAGGGAGAGCATAAGCTTGCCAAGAATGGAGACCCCGAACAATAGAACACCCATCCCTTATATAGGTCACAGCGCTTGCCTGGGACGCGGAGCTTCTCCATTGGCTCCCGCACATCAGGCCAGATGCTGCCACGAGAGAGGCTGAGACTCTGAGGTGGAAAATTACCAGGTGCATGCGCACTAGCCTGTTTACAACTTGTCCTCGGCTGGATGTAGGCGCCATCTTGTAATGGCGAATGTGGGTGCGACTCGGGCGGCTTCCCACATCTCCCCCTTTTTATTTCTGTAAGCAAAGTAGGACACTCTTAAGAGGGCAGAGACAGAGGTCAAATCCCCTGACCAAAAGGTTGGGCCTTGTACAGGAGACGACCCCTAAGCTCATGCGCGCCCGAAGTCTTCCTGACCCGCCCAGTGCCGTTTTTTAGAGGGAGGGAAACTAGGGCACTCAACCCTCATGTAGATGACATATCTCCCAAGGCGGCCTACAATGATGACCGCCTTGTGCGATGCTTTGCTCGACATCCCTCAAGAGCTGCTCAGACCAAACACTCTACCCAGTGCAATGAGACTAGACTCGCGGGTGTGCAAGAACTGTCTGGCTGGCGACCTACTGCTATTAGCCAAACACCAGCCGAGGCTCCTTGTTCTAAGGCAACAAGCGCCTGCGCAATGACCACCTTGTCTCTTTTAGTCTGGGCCCTGAGTTTGCAGATGAGCCATAGGAGCAACACCAACCCACAGCAGAGCACTGCTCCAAACAATCCCACCCCACCCATTCCTTGAAATAAGAAATTGCCGAGGAAATCCATGAAGAGAGGCCCTCGGTCAAGGACAGGTCAAGACGGGTGGAGTTGATCTGAATAATTGCTGTCCGCAGTTCTCGCAGGGTTTCATCAAATTTAAGGGTCCAATTCTGTAACATATACTGTGAAAGACTTTTAGACAGGTTAGCTGCTTTTGTAAATCTGTCATATTGTATGGAAGTAACACAGAGTCCTGGCAACTTTTGTTCACAGCCCAATTGGGCTAGCTGTCAAAGGACATCCAGTTGTTCTTGAATAAGATCAATGCGCTGGTTAACCAGCATTAGGTCCCCCTGGACTTGAGTATTGGCGGATACCTGTCTGTCTAGAGCTAAGGTGGCAGCTGCAGACAACTCATTAATGGTATTGGCGGTCTGCATCGTTCCAGAGAGCGCAAGGGCCGACGCAGTGACGACCCTTGTAACCGCAGCCGCTGCCACCACAGCTATGATAATGGCAGAGATACCAAAGTCTCTTTTCTGCCTGAATACAGTCTGATCCACCGCAAAAGGACCTTGGCCAGTTAACATATCAAAGGTCCAATCTCTCTGTCCAGGGGTCGGTGCCGTAGCATTGGCTCTGGCTTGAGCTTGTGCAGCTTCATGCCATAAAGCCTTCCACTCCATATATTGGCCCATTGTAGGGAGCGCAGCCTTGGCCAGCATCTGCCAATCGGTGGGAGTCATGGACACCCCGGCAAATCTCTCTAACATTACTATAGTAAAATTAGCATTTACCCCATACTTTCGGACAGCTTCAGCCAGGTCTTTAATTTGGCTGTACTCTACAGGGGCATGAACTCGCCCTCCACCATCTACCTTGAAAACTGGAAAAGCGGCTTGTACCTTTCTCCTAACCTTGTCAGAGAGAAAAGAAAAGGAGTTGGGGCACATCTCATAAGGGGGAGGAGCGGAAGGCACGGTCCGCGTAGAGGCCAAAGAAGGCGGCCACTTCATCTGCCCATTGCGGGGCGGCCAATCTTCCTCATACCATGCCGCTTCCTCTTCTAGCTCTGACTCCTCACTAGAGCTAAGGGGGTCAGTGTCTGAAGTTTCCAATTGAAGAGCCTCAAGGTCTTGAACTGGGTAGAGGCTCTCCCCCCTTCTTTTACTTTTTTCTTGGGTATGAGAATCGTTTTTCTGCCCACAGCCTTGTCGGGGGGACAGTTTTTTTTCATTTTGTCTTTAATCTCTCCCTCGTCCTTAGACTTACCAGGAGGTCCTTTTCCCTTGCTGAGATCTCTTTCTTTTTGGGTACCCATCCTCTCACTCTGTTCGGATTCTGACATGGTGTCCTGGACCCTTTCAGGGGTGATTTGCCCCTCCCTTACAGCATCTACACAGGCCTCACCTTGTTCGCAGCAATACAAAGACAGTAAAACCAAAATGAGGGCACTTAACACAATTAGCAAGGCTTCAACAGCGTTAGACCAAAAAGGGGGCAATCCCAGGTCAAGACCCAGGGTCAACATGCCTTTCCGAACCTACCTCCCTGCAGTTCTGAATCCTCCCTGTTTCCAGGGGGTCTCCAAAGGTGCTTGATGATGACAAAGTTTCCTGGGTTTCGGCACCAGATGTCCCGCGCTACCGTCTCGCCAGCAAGAACGACGCAGCACACAAAGGATCCTTCTGCAGTAAAGCTTTAATGCATCTTGAGAGGGAGAGCATAAGCTTGCCAAGAATGGAGACCCCGAACAATAGAACACCCGTCCCTTATATAGGTCACAGCACTTGCCTGGGACGCGGAGCTTCTCCATTGGCTCCCGCACATCAGGCCAGATGCCGCCACGAGAGAGGAGAGAGGCTGAGACTCTGAGGTGGAAAATTACCAGGTGCATGCGCACTAGCCTGTTTACAACTTGTCCTCGGCTGGATGTAGGCGCCATCTTGTAATGGCGAATGTGGGTGCGACTCGGGCGGCTTTCCACAATTTTGGGCTTGGCTAAACACCTATAGGATCCTGGTTTCTAGCTCCACACAGCAACCTATAAATTCCTTTTAGCGTGATTGTCTGTGGTATACATGTATCGTGGTTTCATTATTCGTTCATCACTTAAGGGACACATAGACTATTTGAAGATTTGGACTCTTTTTCTTAATTTAATCTTTTATTTATTTATTTATTTATTTATACTCCAGATTTTATCCCCACCCCAGGTCTACCCTCCGACTGTTCCACAACCCATACCTCTCCCCACCCCCATCTCCATAAGGGTGTCTCCACCTCCGAATTCCCACCCCACCAGAAATCCCCACTCCCTGGGTCCTCCAGTATGAGGGTTAGGTGCATCTTCTCTGACTGAACCCAGACCCAGCAGTCCTCTGCTGTATATGTGTTGGAGGCCTAATATCAGCTGGTGTATGATGCCTGGCTGGTGGTCCAGTATTTGAGGGATCTCCAGGTTCCGTGTTAACTGAGACTGCTGGTCCTCCTACAGGGTTGCCCTACTCCTGAGTTTCTTCCAGCTTTTCCTTAATTCAACCACAAGGGTCAATAGCTTCCGTCCATTGGTTGGGTGCAAATATCTGCATCTGACTCTTTCAGCTGCTTTTTGGGTCTTATGGAGGACAGTCATGATAGGTCCCTTTTTTGAGCGCTCCATAGCCTCAGTAGCAGTGTTAGGCTTTGTGCCCTCCCCTTGTGGTGGATTCCTCTTTGGGTCTGCCTCTGGACCTTATTTTCCTCAGGTTCTTTTCCATTTCTATCTCTGTAGTACTTTCAGACAGGAAAAATTTTGGGTCAGAGTTTTGACTGCAGGATGACAACTCCATCCCTGACTTGATGCAATGTCTTTCTTCTGAAGGTGAGCTCTCCAAGTTTCCTCTCCCCACTGTAGGGCATTTCATGTATAGTCCTTCCCTTTGAGTCCTGAGAGTATCTCACCTCCCAGGTCTCTGGTACATTCTCGAGGGCCCCCCCACAATCTCTTACCTGCCGAGGTTTCTTGTTTCTATTCCTTCTGCTGGCCCTCAGGGCTTCAGTCCTTTTCCCTCACCCAATTCCAAATCAGGTTCCTCTTTTCTCCCAGCCATCCACTTTCCCTCCCAGATCTCTCCCTTCCTCCCCCCTTATTATTGCTTTCTCTTTCCTCTCAAGTGGGACTGAGGCATCCTCATTTGGGGCTTTCAGCTTGTTGACCTTTTTTAGTTCTTTGGACTATATCTTTGGTACTCGGTACATTTTTTGGCTAATATCCTCTTATTAATGAGTACATACAATGCATGTCCTTTTAGATATGAGTTACCTCACTAATGATGATATTTTCGAGTTCCATCCATTTGCCTGCAAAACTCAGGATGTCCTTAATTTTAATAGCTGAGTAGTATTCCATTGTGTAAATGAACCACATTTTTTGTATTCATTCTTCTGTCATGGGACATCTGAGTTTTTTCCAGCTTCTGACTATCACAAACAAGGCTGCTATTAACATAATAATGGAACATGTGCCCCTGTAACATGGTGGGGCAT
This sequence comes from Rhynchomys soricoides, assembly GCA_019843965.1. Taxonomy (NCBI): domain Eukaryota; kingdom Metazoa; phylum Chordata; class Mammalia; order Rodentia; family Muridae; genus Rhynchomys; species Rhynchomys soricoides. Next base: position 6,805,851 of record JADRCH010000080.1, read on the forward strand.
CTTTTGGGTATTTTGTACCAGTTTGCAATCCAATGGTAGAGTGTTCTTCCTCTCTAACAAATGTTGTCACCTGAAGTTTTGATCTTAGCCTTTCTGACTGGTATAAGGTGGAAGCTCATAGTCATTTTGATTTGTATTTCTCTGATCACTAAGGACTTTTAACATTGCTTTAGGTGCTTCTCAGCCATTCCAGATTCCTATGTTGTGAATTATCAGTTTAGTTCTATACCCCATTTTTTGATTTGGTTGCTTGGTTTTTTAGTTGTTAGCTTCTTGAGTTCTTTATATATTTGGGATATCACCCCTCTATTAGATGTGGGATTAGAGAATATAGTTTCCCAATCTATAGGTGCCAATTTGTCTTACTATGTCCTTTGTCTTACAGAAGCTTTACAGTTTCATGAGGTTCAATTTATCATTTCTTCATCTTAGAGCATGAGGCATTGGAGTTCAGTTTAGGAAATTTCTCCCTGTGCCGGTGAGTTCAAGCATCTTTCCCACTTTCTCTTCTCAGAGATTCAGTATATCTGTTTTTATGTTGAGGTCCTTGATCCACTTGGACTTGACCTTTGTGCAAAGTGACAAATATGGTTCTAATTTTATTATTCTGCTTACAGACAGTTAGACTAGCACCATTTATTGATGCTTTATTTTATCCATTGTATATGTTTGGTTTCTTTGTCAAAGATCAAGTGTTCTTATATGTGTAGTTTTATTTCTGTGTTTTCAATTCTAGTCCATTAATCAATGTTTCTCTTTAAACCTGAATTTTCGAGAACATCATAATCTCCATTTTTATATGAATCCATTCAACCATGTCCATTGTCCATGGATCATCAAACGTGATGCATTTCTCCAGAAGTTGAATGGGAAAGTACACTAACTGTTAGAGTTAGTAGGTGTTTATACTGGTATTATCAGTCTGTCACACAACTTACATTTTTCTAATTAATTCAAAAATCTCAAACCTTTGCATTGATATAATCTAATACATAATATATGTTTGTTGCTACCATTAAATTTAGATAATATCTTAGAAGAAAACAAATTCATACAATTTTCTTGTCCCTCTCTTTCTTCTACTGCAGTTCTCAGTAATCTATCAACTGCTACTCTCTCTTTTCTACCATGTTTTCAGATCAATAATACAGTAAATTATCTTCTTTCACCATAGCTTTAAATATGAATGGTAAGATTTATCATTCATAATTTACCAGCGAAAGACATGTTTGTAGAAATATTTAAGTGTTCTGGAATCACAAAAAGTAAAAGTTTATAGGACTCATGGATTGATGTAAGTATACTTTATCTGTTTGTGATACATTTGGCTTGCTACAAATAAAATGATGTTACTCAAAATTGATCTCTCTTATGTCCAATACAATTTAGCAAGAGATATGATAGCTTCATTTAGGAAACTAATTTTTTTTCTGGATCAGGACTTATCTGGACAATGGATGTATCATTAACAACATACTTAGTTATGTAACCAGTATCAATTTAACTATAAGTAATCATACTACATTTGTCCATAATTACTTATTTCATGACCCCAAGCTATTGAACTTAAAATACATGAATACAAATAATTGACACTGAGAAAAGTATGTAAGAAACAATGAGACTTGGACACAACCACAATAAACACAACAGTTTTGAAGTATTTTTGAAGCATTATTTGGTTGTTAGAAAATTGCTTGTTTGGTGTCAGGATCCATAGGAGGCTGCAGAGATGGCTCAGGTGAAAGTTTTTGCTACATTAGCATAACAACTATACTGGGATTCCCAAATTCTATGGTAGAGAAAGAGAAGCAGTCCTCCTAAGTTGTTCTCTGTCTTCCATGTGCAAAATTTTTGACCATGTGTAGAGACATTGTAATACATCCTTTAAATAAATAACGTAGTAAAGACTTCAATGGCATGAGCAGAACTTATCTACATGTGTCTTCATATTTTCACTTCCTTTTATTATTTATTTATAAACATTTTAACCAAACCTTACTTCTTTGTAAGTCTTGGAAAAACAAATCAAGTTAAACTGACTGCAAAGGTTTTACGAAGCCATAATCTGTGCAAACTTATTTTCTTGAATGATTTCATAAGTAGACTCTTTCTTCTATTTTATAGTAACTCATAATATCAAAGTCACTCAAATTCAGAATTTTTTTTAATAGAATCTTGGAAGTGTTTCTTTCAGTAACAGTTGCCTGCACTTTGATTCAACATCCATTTCTCATGTTTTATAAACTATTTTATTGATTCTCATTAAGTCTTTCTTTTGCCTGTGCATAATGACTGACTGCTGCCAGTTTTTCAATGAATACAACTCCACAGAATAGGCATGAGTATACTCTCCCATCTAGGTGTCAATACAATGTTATGTAATGAGAACTCAAGGAAAACCTAGTTTGTGGTTTTTAAATTCACTATTTCATTTCACAAGAATAGGAAAAAATATGTTTTTAGCAAATACATTTATTTTGATATCCATCAGCAATTTTTCACATTTTTCTGAGATTTATGCTCATTATTTTCAGGATGTATCCTGTTCCTCAAGTCATGCACTTCATATAAAAATTATTGTGGATATATATATATATATATATATATATATATATATATGGTGTGTTTCTCTCTCATTTTATATATATATATATATATATATAATCTCAAATAAAAATCCAATTATAATCTCAAATAAAAATTCAATGGTCTTACAGTTGTGATTGATTTTATTCTTCAGAAAAACTTCTCTTTTTAGTTATCACATGCCATGTTCTATAAGGGTATAAATCTTGGGTAGAATTGCCCAATATGATTCTCATCTCATTGATGAAAAAAACAACACTGGAATTATTTAGAGAAAAGAAAAATTACAGAGATCAAATGTGAGTTTGGTTTCTCATGTGTAAACTTGAGATCCAAGTTTATAGGGATCAATCCTTTACCATGATTGGGATATCACTTTATAAAAAAACTGATATCTGATTAACATAGGATGAATGATCTTAGTTCCTAGAGAATAATTAAACCAATATTTAACTTAGTTATGTGTGGTATATCTACAAAGAGGGATTATGTTTCATTTAAGCTTATTTAGTTTTCAAAGCACCTTTATGTTTCTATATTCTCCAATAACTTAGCATGAAAATCACATGTAGGTATCATGGATGACCTGTGTAAGCATGTTAGTAAAAAAATCTTATGGACAATCTGAAAGGAATATTGATGTGAATAATAAGGTGACAATGAGCTTCTGGCTTCATTTATCTGGGGAGAGTCAACAGAAGCTCAGCATGATCATTAGGGACATTTTAGTTTGTATTCACAAACCCAGAATTATTCTCATTCTATACTTTTGATGTTTTATTCATCACCTACTTAATATTTCAAAATAAGATTTAAGACATGTTTCTATTGTATATTATTGAGCATGTGCCTACATGTTTGAATGTGTACCATGCACATGCCCCACAGATGCCAAAAGACGGTTCAGAAACCCTGGACTACATGTTGCAAATGCTTGTGAATATCAAGTTCTCTTTACCACTATTCAGAATATGCTCCTGGAATGGAGTCATGTAAGAAAAATTCCGAGTGTTTGTGAGCATACACCAACAAAATAAGACAAGAGTCTGTGACTTCAAGAAACAGAATTGTTCTTGGAGTTTGTTCTCATGTTGATTCTATGTATAGCAGATAGGAGTATGTTTACTTCAGATTAATCAATATTGCTTGCTGTTGTTATTCAATTAAATGTTTAAACTATCTTTTATGTTCTATGGAAAAACATATTTTTTGCCATGTGCAGCTTTTTCTTGTGATTGTACACAGCTTGAACTCATGAAAACTTTACTAATGGGACCTTTCTTAACCCTCATAGTATGATTTGTCTGAGGCTCTGAATAAAATTGGATATTATATGAGACATTAGTCTACCTCATTTATCAGTTCCATTCTTTCAGGTCCCACCACCTCTAGAGCAGTGAGAAATTCCTGGCAAGCTGTAACCTGAAATAGGCTATGGTGTGGGGAACTGAACAGAAGGAAGTGAGTGAGAATAATGGAGTAGAAACAAGAGAAGCCTTTGCCTTATGTTGACCTTTTATATCATTTTTTTTAAAAAGGAACCACCAAGCTTTATAATAACAACTGTTAGATTATTTGCAAATTGTTTATGATTATAATCCCTGAGTTCCAGAAAACTGAACTTTACATTAAGACTTATACAATAAAATATGAAAGAATATTGAACAAACATATAAACATGGGCAAAAATTTTCCTATCAACTTTGGGTCATTTAAGTATTAATTCATACCATTGTCAAAATTCTTAAGTAAGAAAATCAGGACGTTAATCTTTAGGAATAGAAGGCTAATTTCTTGAATGACTATTAACTGGATGATCAAACCTTAAAATTGTGGGAAAAAGGGGGCAAAACGGATGATTTTCCTTATTCAGACAAAACCAAAAGTAAAGACAACACCATCAACCACAGTGCTGGTGATGGTTCCCTCAGCTCCCTTGCTGGAACCTCCTTTCAGCAGGTATTCTCCATTGCCTAAAGCTGATGCTGAAGCATTAGATGAAGAATTTTGTCATCAATCTAATATTGAATTCTCCCCAGCTTATTTTCAGGACCTAGGAGAACCTATAAAAGAGTTAACTTTATAAACTAAGCAAGTAAAGGCATATCAAAGAAATTTGTTTACTAATTCCTCTTCAGCCTCATGAGCTGTACTTGGTATTTGTAGTAAAATTTCAGTAAAATCAAAATGTTTACCAGGAATTAGATATGGATATAATAAAATATTTTTAAATGTTTTTACTTCATATAGACCTATACCCTATATTGTTATAAATATATTTTTTGGTTGTAGCAATAATGCACAATGTTTGCCATATGGTTGCCATATGATGTTGCTTAGCCCTTCCCAATTTCTTCAATGGCATATTTGGCTTGCAAATGAAGCTCATGAAGAAGTTCACCAACTAGGACTATGGAGTGATTGTGGAAATGTCACACATGAAATGCTGACAGAGACTGGCGTTTAGGTATCAGCAAATCATCAGTTACTTAGTATACCTACTCCTTTAGCTCTCTAACTTATTAGAAATGTAGTTATAGTTTCTTGGATGAAATTTACTACATGATCTGCCTTCAATTCTAATTACATAAAAATTATACAAGGTCTCTCTGAGCCGTATGCTGATTTCATAGGAAGACTCAAAAGATGTTACTGAGAAACAAGTAAAAGGGGGACAGTTTTAAGAGTTATTATTAAAACAGCTGATATTTAATAATGCCAATGAAGATTGCCAAGGAATAATTAGACCATAGAGAGAGCAAAGAAATGTTTGGATTTTCTGAATATATGTAGAAATATGTAGACATTCAAGCAGAGCAAAATGAGCTGTTTTAGAAACATGTGCTGTTCAAAGACATCAGGAAAATATTTCCATTCATATGACCTGATCACTTTAAGAAGCAAAGTAAATTGCCCTTATAACAAATTCATACTCAGAATCAATGAGCAGCTTGCTTATTGTAATGTAAGAAAGCAAATAATTGGGCTAAGAAATGCCTATCTAAAGATGAAAAGGAGGACAACACATTGCTATCAATAATAACTTTACCAGTCAACTATAGGAGAACTGATTGAAGGGCCCTGCTCTGGACCCTTAAATTTAGAGTATTTAAATCCAAAACAAAAACATTTGTACCAGCCTTAGATTTACAATCATTCTATTCTTTCATTACAAACTGATTCTCAAGGAAGTGCTGCTATGCATATTCCTTTTCATGAAAATATTGAAAGTTCCTCTCTCAATGTTCCTTTAAGTTATATATAGGATATGAGGAAAACTATATTGTCTGGAACCATTAGACATTCACTGAATTAGAATATTTCATTCATGAAAGAAAGTATAGCTCCTACAGAAATTATTGTTAAAGGTTATATAGGGGACATTGCAGTCATGAGTACAGTGGCTGCTAATTGGCAATTTAAAGCAAAAGAAAAAACTGTATGATTATAATTGCCTTATATTTTCTGTTCATGAAAAAATGTACTTCTTGAAGGCAGATTTGGTAGTGTAGATAAAAATTGTAGCTCAAAATATTTTAATGAAGAAAGATAATAAACCATTATTGTATTTAAAAATAAAAGTATTCATAAAGTATTAATTGATTCTTGAGCTGATGTCTCTTTTAGTATTATAGAAGTATGGACCTCTGAATGGGATGTTATAGAGGTAAATTCAAAGGGAATAGGGTTGGGAACTATGAGCTGTAAATCGTTTAAAGAAAATGCTACAAAATTGCAATGCACAGGTCCAAAAGCTATAATGGCAGTCCTACAGCCTTATGTTACTTATGTTACAATTAATCATTGCAGAAGAGATTTTCCACAGCAAACTAATGCAGAAATTTCATTTTGGAGTCAAAAGATTGCCTTTACCCTGTACATAGTCATCCTAATAAAGTTCATGTTATTTTTACTCTTCACTCACGCTATCATGAAGAAGCTCCTCTTCGGTATCAATGGCCGGTATTACTTCAAGGCATGGCAAAAGCCCCTACTACGTGGTAAAATTATGGAGGGAAGGTTTTAGAGCCTGTGTGGCAAGTCTTCTCTTTGGCTCATATTTCATTATATGAATGGTATCCTGTTAGCCACGTCCAAAGAAGAGCTACAATCCATATGTAATATAACTAAGGATATGATATTTAAAAATAGGTTTGTTATTTCCTATGAAAAGGTACAAAGATGAGACACTAATCAATAGTTGAAACAAATAGTTACTAGAACAATACTTAAATTACAAAAATGTCCTTCAGATAAGACAATGTCTTATCTGAAAATACTAATGTCTTTCAAAACTATTATGGGGATTCTGATTGAAGCTTTCTCTACCCTCTCTCAATAAAAATGCCACAATCAAGTCATACAATATGTAGCATACTATATGGCTAGGTTATAATGATTTAGTTAGGTAACTTCTCTAACTAAGAAGTTACTTTAGATTCACTCCCTGAAAATCAAGGTATTTCCCCCCTAAAAATTAATGCAATATCTGAGTAGATGAAAATTGGGAACTTTTAACATAGTCAAATGACTTACTCTTAATTATTGTGGTTTCACCAAGCTTATAAACTTACTGCATTGTAAACTTTCCTAAATGATAATTATTGATTTTAGAATTCAGTTCTTCCTAGATTGATTTAAAGTAAAACTTAAAGTATTACCTATTAAAGCAATAGCGCACTGATTTCAATGTATATCCAAATACAGTGATGATTATCTGACTTGTAAATGAATTTTATTTCCATAGTTCTTTGGATACTGTGTCAACAACTATAATTTTTATTAGTTAATAGATACTCCAACAGTTATTAATTCTAGTATATAATATACTGTTTTAGATACTTGATATATATATTTCATAAGACATCAGAAAAATCCACAAACATTTGACTTTATTACAACCCAATTGAAGTCCCTTATAGGTAAACAAAGTTGTTCTTTTTTATAGAACTAACCCAAAAGCAAGTTCTAGAATTATTTCTGTATTCTTCAGGTGAACCATACATGTTGCGTAGGCATTCATTCTTTCTCCCATCTTTCTTTGTCATGACTTCAAAATAATTATATGATAATTATCTATTCAGTTGTATGATTTTAACTCATTTTTTGCGTTGTTCCTCAGATTTTGTCAAATATTCATGTCAGCTTTTTACCTGAATACTTCAACAATGGTTTCCTAATATAAATTGCACTGTGCTTGAAAATTCAAATTTCATGTTTTCATCATTTAGCCATAGGAAAACAATTGCTTTCTTATGTGTATCAATCTTATATCCTATAACATTAGCTGTTTATTAGTCTATGTTTATTTTTGTACATTATTTGATTTTCTCTGTAGATTATTATATCGTCTTTGAAAAATAGTTTATTATTTTCATATATATATATATGTATATAGTTGTTGTTCTTTTGAATTTTTCAAAAAATGTATGTGGCATTGAAAAGAAGTGATGAGTTTGGACATCAACATCTTGTACCATTGCATGTTCATGGGACACACATATCAAGTTAAAGGAATCCCTGTTGACTCCTGGTTAGTTGAAAGTTATCTTTGGGAATTACGTTCAATGTATTTAAAAATATTTATGTGTCTATAATTTCTATTTATGTTATATTATTTTCCTCTTTCCTTTAGCCTATGTGTTTAGATAGGAATTACAATGACTGTACTGCTTTTTAATTTGGAACATTTTCAAAAGGTAGTTGAAATGACACACTGTTCTATAGTTTCAACATTTGTATTTATAACTATTATTCTCTCTCTCTGTGTGTGTGTGTGTGTGTATGTATGCATGTGTGCATGTTATTCTTACTGTTAGCATAATGATATTTTCATAAAACAAGTTGTGAAGTATATTATCTGCTTCTAGATAGTGAACATAGTCTTTAAACATTAAAATAAAATACAACAAACAGAATACCAATTTGAGCAATACTGTTGCTATTTTGGCTTTCTAATTCTAACTTTTAAGACTGAATCATTTCTAATAGAAAAGTGTTGATGTCCACAAGTTTAATAGTGCATTTGTACATTTCTCTGCAATTGTACCCATTTTCTCCTTAATTTGGTTATTTTTGTTTTATATTAAAACACATTATTTTCAGAGTAAACACTGTTATCCCCCCTCTCATTTTTTATTGTTTTTTTTTATTTACATTTGAAATGTTGTTCCTTTTCCCAGTTTTCCCTCCACAAACACCCATCCCATACCTCCTACCCTCTGTTTCTATGAGGGTTCTTCCTCACCCACCAACCCACTCCTGCCTCACCACCCTAGTATTCCCCTACACAGGGGCATCCAGCCTCCACAGGACGAAGGGCCTCCCCTCCCATTGGTGCCAGATAAGGCAAACCTCTGCTACATATTCAGCTGGAGCATTGGGTCCCTCCATGTATACTCTTTGGTTAGTGGTTTAGTCCTTGGGAGCTCTGGGGTGTCTGGTTGGTGGATATTGTTGTTCTTCCTATGGGGCTGAAAGCACCTTAATCTCCTTCAGTACTTCCCCTAACTCCTCCATTGGGGTCCCAGTGCTCAGTCTAATGGTTGACTACTAACATCCGCATCTGTATTTGTCAGGCTCTGGAAGAGCCTCTAAGGGGTAGCTATACCAGGCTACTGTCAGCAAGCGCTTCTTGATATCAGCAATAGTGTCTGGGTTTGGTATCTGCGTATTGCACTGATCTCTAGGTGGGACAGTCTCTGGATGACCTTTCCTTCAGTCTCTGCTCCACTCTTTGTCTTTCCTTTAGACAGGAGGAATTCATCAGTTACATAGATAAGCAGCGTTTGAATAATTATTCACATAGTAGGTAAATGTCATATATGTACATCAATCTATTTTTTGCCATCATTTGTGTTCCTACAGTTCATTTTCATCTCTCATTTTTATGATAAGTATTCTATTATTCATTTACTAAGATTATTTTTCTCATGTTTCATAGAATATAAATTATGTATAAACCTGGTAAGTTATATGGGCCATGTATAACAATTCATTATTTTTTTGTTTTGAAATAGTTTATAGTCAATTCTATTGAACTTGTTATTTAATGGTATCTAGTTTACAGTCAATTCTATTCAACATGTTAATTTTTATATTATGGTAGTTCTGATATGTTTAAACTCACATTTTTGTTTTTATTCTTTGCATAACTTTTATAGTAAATAATATATTTTAATAACATTTCATATGAGACCTCCCCAGAGTAAATTAGAGAATTTTCTTTAATGAAACTTCATTGAGTAATTATCACCCTAACATTAACTTTTTAAAATATTAATTGATCTGGCTCTTCATACTTGATGCATTATATAGCAGTATTATATTTTAGGATGTTAAAGATATTTGCTATTAAAAGTATCTTAGATTTCAATGGTCAAATACATAAGATGCTTATAGTTCTCTGTTAACAATGTTACTCTTATTGTCATTATTTGCCTATTTTTTCATAATTTTGGTCTAAAATGACATGTAGCTTTGGTCATTGAATCCTCTTACGTGCACTATTTCTGCAAAATTACTAGAAGAAAAACAAATAATATAATCAGATATGTATGAATAAAAATCTATGGCATGTTCAAATTTATCTAGATTAGAAGTAGTATAAAGTGTCAAAAAAGTACCTTTTGTGGTACAGAGCCGAAGTGTGCTGCTAAGAGATCATGCCATGCATCAGATCTAATGTAAGAGATAAATTGGGGCAGCAGGAAAAGTGGAAGGCCATATTGGAGTGAGGATATGAGAGAGGGATAGAGATACACGACTTAGTTAGTCAGAGAGACCAGGAAAGAGAGAGAGAGAAAGAGAGAGAGAGAGCAAACAACATACATCCAGAGACACACAGATACACAGACACACACACACACACAGACAGAGAGAGTCAAGGAGAGTAGGGAGGGGGAGGGAGAGGAAGAGACAGGGACATGGACAGGGACATGGACAAGGAAAGGAACAGGGAGAGGGAGAGGAAGAGAGATCTAGGGTAGTTGGGATCTTTTAAATGGGGTGTGCGGAGCTGCACAACTCACAGTGACAGTGGAAATGTGCTGCACCTGGTGGCAGCGGAAAATGATATAAGCTGAGTTTCTGAATGACAGGCTGGCAGAGCACATCTGATTTACAGCACTCAAAGTACAAATCTGTGTATCCACAAATGCCTGTAAGTTTATGGATTTGGATTCCTAAAAAGTATATGGAAATTTATACATATTTATATGCTTTTCTAGCTGCACTTTCCTTTCCTTTAATCTGGAAAATTTCCCAGGAGTAATAGTGGAGCAAATACATAACATAACACACCTCATTTGTTTTCCTTTCTTCAAATATTACAGTCCATGGTTTTGCTCATGAGCTAAAAACAGTCATTCCCTCCTCTACCAAAGATATATACAAGTAAGCAGAATAAGCCTTTAAAATGTTTGTCTTTTTAGCGAGAGTCTCTATAATCTTCCTTGTGATGATCATGGTCATTTTAACAACTTTTTTATGACTCTGTTATTTTTAGTTGCAAGGTAGAAAAATGGACCTAATACATCTTGATTTATTAAAAACCATGACTGTTTTAAAATACTTTACTGAATGAGTAATAGATGGAAATTTTGGTTTTATCCACACATAAGAAAAAAAATATAATTCATCATAGGAGCTCTCTAAAGTAGTGTTCAAGGTTTTTGCCAGAAATGATGACAAAATTTCAAATGAATGCTTGAAAATCAGAATGTGGTCATTTGCAAACAATTTTCAATGACACATAAAAGAGTTTGAATTCATTGGTAATATTGCAAATTCATGGTTTGCTGTAGTGTATAGAAAAAGCTCTCATCTGTCCACTTCTAATTTAATACAATGCACTTCTCTTCCCTGAAAAGCACTAGAGGTAATGAACTGAATTACCTTACTTTGGCATTACAACATAAAGAAGGAAAAAGAGCTCTGGGGACACAGTTCACCTATTGCCAAAATGACACTTTCTATGAACTGTAGTAGCACAATGATTTCAAAGCATCTAGGTATAGTTTAATGTGATACCTAAAAATCTATTTGTAAAAAGCGAAAACTATCACAATACTATACTCTGATGATATTCTATAAGTTACAGATGAAATTAAAAGCCAAATAAAGGTATAATATACTTAATAAAACAACATTAACATAGACCTATATGCTTACATGTGTTAGTAACTAAAGAATGGGCAGTGATAGCAAAATTGGTACATCAATTGCTTATCCAATACCAGTCATTTCTGAAAAAAAAAATATATGTATATATATTTTTTCACATACCCTAGATTCTTAAAACATAGCTTACTACGTTGGAACATGGGAAAAATAATTTAATTTGACCTTATCTCCAAGTTGTGTATTCAACCACAAGCATTTTAAATTTTTAAAAATGCCAGTGTTCTCCATTACCAATGTATTATTCTAGGTGGTGTTACCTAGTATAATGTACCTAGGGGGAAGGGGAAGGAGGCACAATAAAATGCTGAAATTACCTCTGAGGCACTAAAGTGCGATTAAAGATTAAATTTATTAACATAAAATCAGACAAAGAAATGCTACATTAAAATGTGGCTAGAGAGGCTGAGGACATTTTCCAGTGTCTACAGTGGTAGATAAGCATAATAATATGACTTTGAATTGTCAGCACTCATGAAAAATCTAGGTATATTAGCATATGTCTGTAGTCTCAGTGCTACAGAATATGGGATAGGAGATACTGGGGTATTGCTGTTAATCCAGAGTGATGTAAATGTAAATCTTTAGGTTTAATTAGGACCCTGTCTCAAAATTCATTATAGAGGTCCCAGAAAAAGATTTCAGAGGTTAAGAGCACTTGTTGCTCTTCCAGAGGACCCAGGTTCAATTCCCAGTACTCACATGGCAGCTCACAACTGTCTGAAACTCTAGTTCCAGGATCTCTTACATGCTCACACAGACATACATGCAGGGAAAGTACCAATGTGCATCAAATAAAAATAAATAGATTATTTTAAAAATTCATGATGGATGAGGTCACCAGACATCAACTTCTAGTTTCCCCTTGTGTATTCACTTGATACCCACACACATGCATATGTGTATAAATTAAACACAAATACACAATGTGAATACACACATAATGCATACCTACACATATACAAAATATCTTTTTTCATTTATCTTTATTTATAAAGATTGTAGAAGATCATAAAATAATGATTTTTATAAATTACTAACATTTTATTTCACATGTATTAAATAATATTATAGAGCTATAACTAAGACATGGACAGAATTGGATCTGGATATACCATACAAATATAAATACCATAAATATAAACTCAGATATCAAAGAACAGTGACTTGAACTCAGTGTATTATTGAAAAATGTACTAGATACAACATGGCTTGAAGAGTTATTGAGGAGATAACTCTGGATTCCATAGCAACTGATCAACCCAGTTTTCAGATTCTCTTTTTTAAGTTTTGCGCCAGCCAGTTTTATGTCAATTGAAAGCAGGATAGAGCCATCAAAGTGAAGGAAGCTTCAACTCACCAAATATCTCTATATGACTATATTGTAGGCAAACCTATAGAACATTTTCTTGATTAGTGATTGATGTCGAAGAGTTCAGAACATTGTGAGTGGCATCACCCTGAGCTGGTGGGCTTGGGTTCTATAGGAATGTATCCTGAGGAAACAATGAGGAGAAAACCAGTGAACAGCATCCCTCCCAGGCTTCTATGTTCTCACTCTGTTTAAGTTCTTATACTGGCTTCCTTCAGTGATGGAATATAATGTGGAAGTGTAAGCTAAATAAACCCTTGCCCCATCAAGTTGCTTTAGCTATGGTGCTTTATCACTGCAATAGAAACCTTTGCTAGGACAAATCTCTCATCTATTCCTTTCAAATTGTTAAAATTTTGCTTGTGAATATAAATTCCTTCTAATCTACATTATAAGTTCATAATGCACAGTGATCCTTTACTCCTGTATGGATCACCTAATACCCTAGTATCACATAATAGGGGCTTTCAAAAATACTGATATAATTCTAAAGATTATGTCTAACATATATGTGCTTATTTATTAAATTTATAAAACATATTTTCAAAACTAGAAAAGCTGTTTCATCTTTAATATATTAAGATATCTGTGTTTTTATTTTTCTTTCTCATGAGATTATTTCCCCATTTCTAGATGAAAAAAACTACATATAATTTGTGCTTTAGCTATGCATTTCAGACAAGTGATGGTTCGATATTTGTCAGATAATACATGATAAGATTGGTTATGTCTCCATTTAATCAATTTAATTGATTAAGAAACTTATGTACAGCAGTTTAAATGTACTGCTTAGAATAAAAGTTCTGGCTGTTTATGACCATCCTAGCTGCATGTAAGGACATATTTCCAATAATAAAAGATTTATGTCTGCATGGAAGTAAGTACCTTCTTTCTTACTTGCTTGTGTAGCTAAACCATGAGAACTTGAAGCACTTTTCAGACTTGATTATGTAATTATTCTAGTTGACTGTTGTTTTAGAGCCACAATCTTCTTCATCTAAACTTCTTAGTGCCTTTTTTCTTCTGAACACAGTCAAAATGTGGGAAAACACTTACATAAACATAATAGACAGAAGAATTAGTCCTTTCACTCAATTTTAAACACATGAGCCAAATCACTTGCTTCTTAAAATGTGAAATTGAAAACCAAAAAGAAACAACAAAACTGCTTTTCTACTACATCAAAAGGGAATTTGTTTCATTGTGAACATAGCTTTTGGTCTGAATCAGTTTCATTTCATATCTTTCCTTTTCCTTTCCAAAATGAATTGAACTTTCCTAGACAGAAGTTTAGTGTATCTGGAGAACAAGTAAAAAGATTCATTCTTCTATATTTTGCAGTATATATATATATATACTATATATATATACTGCATATATATATATATATGTATGTGTGTGTGTGTGTATGTATTTGTGTGTGTATAAGTATACAAAATATATCTTACTTTTATCCTATCTGTATCAAGAGTATATTAATGGTCAATTATTAATTATATTATATAATACTTTAATTCAAATACAATAACTAATTCATTAATAAATAAAAAAGTTTCAAATTTTGGATAGTGTCAAACTTTTTGGTCATCTGAAAAGAATACATAGTGGTGAATTATGGACTCTTTAAAAATGCAACTAGTAACATTTAGATGCCCTTCACTAAGTGATGTAAGTAGAAATAATAACATTTCAGAAGAAATACAACAAGCTTAACCATATTTCCCCTGCATCATCAGTATCTTCATTTTGAACAAACATGACTATTGTTTGCATATATATATATCATCATCTGACCATCTTTGAGCAAAGCAATACATTATTTTGCTATTTATCTTAATGAAAATTAGGTAAAGTTACAAGTAGTCTCTCAGCTCTATAGACGTAAAATTTCAAATTTAGTAGTCGTTTGACAACAGATATCATGTTGAAATATAATATAAATGCTGTTGAATTGACTCATGTTAAACATGTTATGCACAGTTGTGTTATAATTTATTTCACCTAAGCATTTATGGTTTTAAGCCTTTTAAAGTAATCTTTTAAACTCATTCTTAAATACAAAGCATATGTTGAGAAAATAATTATTAACAAACAAGCAACAAAGTTTAACTTCAATAAAATACTTATTCTGTAGAATATTTTTGTTTCTTCTGCTTTTTTCTTTTTACACTCTATCATTTATAATGTATCATCTATCTCTTTATAATCTGTAATTTTAAATATTATATATATAATAATAATCTATATACCTACTATAATCCATCCCTTTATTTTTCACCTATCTATCTGTAAGTTGTTATTTGTTATTAAGTATTTCCCTGAACATACATAAAAAAAAAAACAACTATTAGAAATATTCAATGGGCTGTTCTTCTGAGTTTATTATAGATAAAAGCATTTAATCAATTCTCTGTGGGATTCAAACAGTAGGAGATACTCTCATTTGTTTGTGCTGGCATGAGTTAATTTATGGGGAGGTGGAAGGGAAAGAATCGTAGCACATATCATATCTTTCAATACTTATTCTCAAGGCACACAACTGAAAAAAGAATCAAACAATTAGAGAAACACAAATGAAAAAAAAGCAAACACATACAGGCACACACAGATAGATAAATTATAGATTGATAGATATATACACAGATAAATAGATTATAGTATTTAGATAGATAGATAGATTATGTATAGATAGATGAGAAAGGGATAGATTATACATAGGGAAATAGATTATATAGATAGATTGATTGATTATAGATTAAAAATAAATGATAGATAGGTTATAAATGATAGAGTAAAATAAAGAAAAACAGAAGAAACCGAAATATTCTACAGAATAAGTGTTTTATTGAAGTAAAATATTTGCTAGTGTTTCATGTAGATATCATGGTATTGATGATGCAAAATGGGAAATTGGCTATAAACATATCCATTAACAAAAAAATTTTCCAAGTGCCCCTACACATCCTGTTTTTCATGCACAATAGAGTGTTTCTATTGGCAGTGGCACATATGCTAAATTCCAAATGCTTGAGCTCAAAATGATTTGACCAAATGGAAAAGATATTTTAAGCATTTATTTTACATTTTCTAGGATTCATTTAATTGACAGATGTTCCAGGATTCAGAGTAAAGTAACTGAACTCACTACTAGCAATACCAATGCCTGAGAAGGCAGGAATGAGAAAATAGCTACTTACCTCGTGGTTTTCAGGAGCAGAAAGCAAACAGGTAAGTAAGTATTAAATAAAACTTCAGAGGAAATCTAACAGTTAAAATATTGAAGGGTTTCAAATTCCTTCAGGTACTGGCAGTAAATGACGTATCGATTTTGCTGTTAAACTGCACAGCTGTAACCAACACATTAGACATGGAAGATAAAAGTGATGCCTAAAAGCACCTTATTTCATCTGTCACACCTGAGGCATTGCCTTCTTCAGACCTTTAGTGTATTAGCACAGAAAATCAATTAGGTAAAGAGCTAAACAAATGAAGGTAGAATAAAATGAGCCTCATTCACAAAGTGCTGGGATGTCAACAAGCCTAGGAGACTTCAGCAAATGATGTGCTATCTCAAAAATAACCATAGCAACTCACTCTGAACTTCTAAAAGTCACCAATTATGTATCACAGATTCCTCTAAACATATTTTTTCAAGACCCTCCTCCATCAAACAGCAGCTGGTTGCACTAAGTTGATTATGGATAAAAATGAATGGTCTATAAAATATACATTAAGCTATTTTCTCTTAATGTTATATTTAGTATGGATATTTTTTAAAGACCTAATTGTTCTTTGTCAAAACACAAACACACACACACACACACACACACACACACAAACACACACACACACACAAATGAAGTACAGTGAGCTTAATAATAGCCTTTCAGATTGAAAATACACATGAATTGTCATTAAAAAAGACTATACACATTTAACATTTCTATTGTCTGGCTATGTTTCTGCAACGTCCCAAATTAACAGTGAATTTTTAGTAATTAATATTCTTTACCATTTCAGTTGTTATCACAAAAGTGAAGCGGCTTACTCTTAGGTAGAAAGGTCCTCAACAGAAAAAAACAAACAACAAAAACAAAACAAAACAAAAAACAACAACAAAAAAAAAACCTGTGTGTTTCTTTCACACTTTTAGTAATATGATATTAATTAGTCATCTTCATGGTATAGTTGCCTTTCTACTTAAATCTAGAGAGATATCTCAAAATACATCATGCAGAATTTATGGAAGCTAAAGTTTTGTGGCTTCATTTACCCAATTTATAAAAGTATTTCTTCCTTATAAGTGTATTTCTTATATCATAGTACATATCAATTTACCATTTTAGATCTCCAGCTCTTCAACATACATATAAATAGCCATTACACTAGAATTTCAATTTTCTCCTTTTTTCTTTATTAAAACAAATTTTGGTCCAAAACAAACTTTCCCTGAACAGAGAGCTCCATGAACTCCAGGTCGAGAACACCTTTACCCTTCAGTAATCGCTGCTGCCACCTTCAAGCTCCCTTGACAAAAAAGCAGTTCAAGAGGAAAGCTTACTCTGCTCATGGTTCAGGCCTGGGATATCACAGCAGCAAGAACTTTGTGCACCTATTCATCACACAGCAGCAGAAAACAGATAAATGCTATGCTTTGGTTGCTTTCTCTTTTTCATTTACTCTAAAACAGTGTTTCTCAACTTTCCTAATGCTACGACACTTTAATATAATTTCTAATATTGTGATGCCCCAAATCATAAAAAGATTTTTGCTGCTACTTCATAACTAGTGTTATGAATTGTAACATAAATATTTTTTGGGAGGGATACAGGTTTGGTGGATGGGTAGGAACCTACAGTTTGAGAATCACAGTGCTAGAAGTTAGGGTGGATGGAACTAGAAAATATCATCCTGAGTGAGGTAACCGAGACACAAGAGGGCACACGTGGTATGTACTCACTGATAAGAGGATATTAGCTCAAAAACTCAGAAAACCCACAATACAAATGATAAACCAAATGAAACTTAACAAGGAGGGAGACCAAAGTTTAGATGCTTAAATCCTACTTAGAAGAGGGAACAAAATAATCATGGGAGATATATATAGGGAGGGACCTTGGAGGGAGAGAGGAAGAGGAGGGGAAAAGTGGCAGGCAGGATCAGGTATGGGAAGAGATAAGAGATAAGTCCAGAGGGTCAGGAATTAATAGAAAATTAATAGAAATATGTAACCGTGGAGAGTGGAGAACAGAGGAGGGGGACCAATAGATAATCTCAGACACCATGGAAGCAAGAGGTTCCCAGGACCCAATGGAGGATGACTTTAGATAAAATACCCAACAAAAGAGAGATAGAACCTGTTGAGGCCACTTCCAGTAGATAGACATGGCCCCAGGTTGAGGGATGGGGCCACACACCCATCTCAAAAATTTTAACCCAGAATTGTTTCTGTCTAAAGTAAACACAAGGACAAAAAACAATGAATCAGACACTGAAGGAAAGGCCATCAAATGATGTCCCCACCTTGGGATCCATCCCATCTGCAGACACCAAACCCTGACACTATTGCTGATGTCAAGAAGTGCAGCTATACAGGAGTCTGGTATAGCTGTCCCCTTTGAAGCTTTGCAAGCACCTGACTAATAGAGATGCAGATACTCATCACCAACCATCAACTGAGCTTGGGAACCCTTATAGAAGAGTGTGGAGAAGGACTGAAGGAGCTGAAGGGGTTTGCAACCCCATAGAAAAAACAACTATATTAACAAACCGTACCCCACCCCATGAGTTCCTAGTGTCTAAACCACCTATCAAAGAATATCCATCGCTCCAGCTGCATATGTAGCAGAGGATGGCCTTATCTGGCATCAATGTGAGGGGAGGCCCTTGGTCCTGTGTAAGCTTGATGCCCCAGTGTATGGGAATGTTAGGTCGCTGTGGTGGGGATGTACTGGTAGGTGTGAGAGCACCCTCTTAGAGGCAAAGGGGAGGGGATATTGAATCAGGGGTTTGCAGAGGGGAGACTGAGACCAGGAATGTGGATAGTATTTTAAGTGTAAATAAGTAAAATAACAACAATGACAACAACAGAAGGTAGGTAGGTCTTCCTCTTCACTTTATCTAGCCTAAAAAAACGCTCATATCCCTGACCTGAATTTTATCACTATGGTGACTCTAGGTCTATGTGAAGTTGACAATAAATATGAACCCTCAAGTTCTCTTTTTCCAGACTCCAGGTTAAACATTTCTATGTTCTTCTCTTGATTCAGGAAACTCTATTATCTCCAGAATGATTCTCTGCATCCTGGCTTCTCACTTGAGTTTCAAATAAGGCATCTATTGATTTTCAGTGAGAATCTGCTCTGTTTCAGGCACTTTATTCCCACACTGAAGATTGATGTCAGTGACCAGGAATTGGAATTCACCTACCCTGTAAAAGACATATTCTGTCATCTGGACAACAATTTGACATCTCCGTGTTTGTTGAGATCAATAGGTATTGTCTTCAGCAATGGTGACTTGGAAAAGTGCTTGGAGACCAAACTATAATATTATAAACATCCTCAGTTGTTTGGGAATTCATGTGGGATCCCTTTGCCAACAACTCAATTAGATGGAGTCCAATCCCAGGACTGGGAGCCTTGTTTGATGACAATGAGATAGAAAGTTGGGAATCTGTCTCACTTTATTTGATTATTTCATTTACATGGCCTTCATATGTGTATATATTTTAGATAATTTCTACTGTATTAGATTTCTATACTATCCCACAACTGCCTCTTAATTTTACCTAGCTCTTTCTGTATTTGCTCTCCTTCCTCATTTGTCCTCCCATTTCAGAATCCATCCTTCTATCCATACCTTTCTATTCTATTCCCTTTCCTAATGAAACCTATTTGTTCCCTCTGGGTCCTTACTCTATACCTGCTCTCTCTATATCTAAGGATTATAGCTTGGTTGTCATTGATGTAACAACTAAAATCCACATATAAGTAAATTCATACCATTTTTACTTTCTGAGTCTGGGGTACCACACTTAGGAAACCTTTTATTGATAGTTTAATCCATGAGCCTATGGATATGTATACATACTAATACTATGTATACATAGTATTGAAATTGTATACATGCAGCACATTTTCAAAATCATTTCAGTATCATTGTATACATGCAGCACATTTTCAAAATCCATTCTTCTCTTGAGGAAGTTTAGGTTATTTTCCTTTCTGAATATTATAAATAGATAAGTAGTGAACATGGTTGATCAAGTGTCTCTGTGGTAGCATGATGCATCGTTTGTGTATATGCCAAAGAGCAGTATATATGGGTCTTAAGGTAGATCAATATCCATGCCCTTGAGAAATTACAATCCTTCCTAAAACAACTTTATCAAGATTTTATATTCTTGTTTCAAAGATCTTGAAAGGACAATTTTCAGCTTCCTATGAACACACACACACACAAAGACACAAGCACAGACACACAAAATAGCTAAAATAATACTGAATAATAAAAGAGCTCATGAAGGTGTAGCCATCCATGATTTCAAGTTGTTCTACAAAATTATAGTAATAAACCAGCATGGCATTGAGAAAGTAACAGATATACTGATCAATGGAATTGAATTGAAACCTATAAATAAATCCACGAACCAATAGACACTTAATGTTTTGATAATGAGGCCAGAAAGATATACTGAAATAAAAAGACAACCTTTTCAACAAATGGTGCTTGTCAAATTGAATGTCAGTTTATAGAAGAATGCAAATGGATCCATACCTATCACCCTGCACAAAAATCAACTTCAGATGAGTCAAATACCTTAATGCAAAACCAGGTAGAATGAACATAATAGAAGAAAAAGTGAAGAATAGTCTTGAATTCACTGACACAGGAAAAGGCTTTCTGAATAGAACACCATTATCACTGGAATAAAAACAATTAATATATGTAATATCAAAAAACTGAGAAGTTTCTATATGCAAATGGTATTGTTATTTGAATAAATCAGAAGGGGAACAATTTTTACCAACTACCCATCCAATATTGGCCCAGTATCCAAAAACATTAAAGAACATAAGAAACTAAATATCTAAGAAAAAAACTCAATCTGAGGTACAGATCTAAACAGAATTCTCAGTAAATGAAATTCAAATGAATTAAGAATGCTGAACAACCTTAGCCATCAGTGAAATGTAAATCTAAACTACTTTGAGATTTCATCTTTTACCTGTGAGAATAGCTAAGATCACCAAAACAAGTAACAGACAGATTGTGCTGGCCAGGATGGGTAATAACACAAACACTCAGACATTGCTGGGAGTCAAAACTCATACAGTCATTATAGAAATCAATTATTAGTTCCAAATCATGGACAGAATTTCCCACATGAATCAAGCAAAATCTTTCTAATCATATTCTATCTTTAAAAACAATTAAGTCAAACTTCTATTAACACCTACTTATAGGAAGCAGGCAGCTTGTCAAACCAAGATTTTTAATCCAAAATTCCTGTGGTGTCCAGATTAGAAAGAAGATGAGTATTTTGTAAGACTTTATTAGATCATTTTATTTTATATCATTTTCAAAACAATTAAATCAACCTTTATTAATATCTCCTTATAGAAAGGAGGCAGCTTTTACTTATGTTCTTTGCCTGGACCCATACTATTTTTTCTTGTACTAGTTTTGAACCGTGTGACTCGGGCAAAATCTGTACTTTATTCTATCATTAAAAACAATTAAATCAAACTTCAATTAATATCTGCTTACAGGAAGCAGTTAGATTTTACTTATATTGTTTCTATTACAGTAGTGAAACTCAGAGCCCCAACTGGATCTATCCCTCTGTTTCTTTGTTTAGAATCACAGCTACTGGGTCACATGACTCCTGTCTACTTGCTAAGAACTAATTTTCCCACTCTTAGGCTAAGAATTTTAAATTTCTAGTGGATTCTTGCCCTACACTGGGTGCCATCCTTTGCTTATAATTATAACAAAACAATCCATGTGACAGTGATCTCTCTCACCCCCATGGTTCTCAAGGCTAGCCTGTTGCCACTAGCACTTCGCAGATCATCCACCCCCAGTAACTAGCTTGCAGAAATCCAGCTATGCACCTCAGAAATACCCTTAATCTCATAAAATGAAACTCCAGAGGCTTGTAATTGATCAGCCAGATTTATAACAGTAAATCCTCAAGCCTCAAAATGTCCACACAAAGAACTCAAAACTCAATTGGTTTAGATACAAGCTGTACACCTAGATTGGACAAATGTGCCCTACATTATTCAATTGTCTACCTTGGAAAGCTCAAGTTGCTTATGGCTCCTAAGACCACACCACGTGGTTCCAGTTCATCATCCTCTCCTTCAGCTACCATCTTTTCTCTCAAATCCTGTCTCCCTCTCACTCTGTCTCTCTCTCTGTGTCCCCTCTCTAAAACTTTCAGCTCTGCCTTCACTTATACCGCTTAATCACAGGCTCTAGCCTTATCTAACTAGTAAGATTTCATCACATGACCTCACCTACATATAGGCATCCCTTTTGAGGGGGGAGAAAATAAAACCAGACAGCAATGCACAACATGGCAGTTCATCAGAAACATTAAATATTTGTGAGTATACTTTTATTTTGTGTAATTCTATTTGTGAATATTATGAACTATTGTTTAAAGGTGAGTGTACTGAGCTTGCTTTTCATTGGCCTTAGCATAGCACTTACTAGAGAATAAAGATGTGATTTAATCCTATGTCTCCCATGTCTTCAAAGCAAAATACATAGAAACATTATTTTTCATCATCTTGAAGTAAACAATTTGATAACTCTGGTCACTTGAGATCACTAAGACAATCATGTAATTTAGAGCAATTACTTCTTTTTTCCTTTTATTTCTTTATAGTTCAGTCATTGCTCCTCTTCTGGTCTGCCCTCCCAGAGTTCCTCATCCAAATTTTTCTCCACCATGTCTCTAAGACAATGGCCCTCCTTCCAGGACTCCCCGTTCCTTGGGGACTCAAGTCTCTCCAGGGTTAGGCACATCTGCTTCCACTTAGGGCAGACCAGGCAGTCCTCTGCTCTCTATGTGTCAGAGGCCTCAGACCAGCTAGTTTAGGCTACCAGGTTTGTAACTCAGTGTCTGAGAGATCTCAGAGGTCCAGGTTAGTTGAGTCTTCTGGTCTTCCTATGGAATCAACCTCCTCTTCAGCTTCTTCCAGTTATTCCTTAATTCAACCACAGAGGTCCTGACTTCTGTCCACTGGTGGGTATAAGTATCTGCTTCTGTCTCAGTCAGTTGCTTATTGGACCTCTTGGAGGACAGCCAAGCTAGGCTCCTGTCTGTAAGCACAGTGTCATGTCATGGAGCCTCCCCTTGAGATGGATCTCAATTTGGGCTGGTCACTGGACTTCCTTTCTCTCAGACCCTTCTTCATTTTTGTTCCTGAAGTTCTTTTAGATGTGAACAATTCTGGGTCAGAGTTTTTGACTGTGGGGTGGCAATCCCATCCCTCCCCTGATGCCCTGTCCTTCTACTGAAGGGGGACTGTACAAGTATCCTCTCCCCACTGTTGAAGATTTCATCTAAGGTGCCTCCTGTTAGTCCTAAGAGTCTCTCACTTCCCAGGTCTGGTATATTATAGAGGGTCCACCAACCTCCTACCCCAAGGTTGCATATTTCCATTCTTACTGCTAGCCCTTAGGGCTTCTCTCCTGTTTTCCACACACCCATACCTGATCATTTTTCCTCCCCCATTCCTCTCTCTTATCCAGGTGCCTCCCTCCCTCTGCCTCCTGAAATTGTTTTCTTCTCCCTTCCAAGGAGGATTGAAGCATCCTCACTTTGGGATATTCTGCTTGTTAACCATCTTGAGATATACAGATTTTATCCTAGGTTTTCTGTACTTTTTTGGATAATATCTACTTATTACTTACATTCCATGCATGTTCTTTTGAGTCTGAGTTACCTTACAGAATGATATTTTCTAGTTCCATCCATTTGCCTGCAAAAATAGCTGAATTGTAGTCCATTATATGAATGAATCACATTTTCTGTATCCATTCTTCTGTTGAAGGACACCTAGGTTGTTTCCAGGTTCTGGTTATTATACATAAAGATGCTATGAACATAGTGGAGCATGTCTCTGTGAATTCCTAGAATTCAATGAAAATGAAAATACAACTTTCCCAAACCTATGGGACACAATGAAAGCAGTGTTAAGAGGAAAACTCATAGCTCTGAATGCCTCCAAAAAGAAAGTGGAGAGAGCATATACTGACAGCTTAATAGCACATCTGAAAGTTCTGGAACAAAAAGAAGCTAATACACCTAAGAGGAGCAGAAGACAGGAAATAATCAAATTAAGGGCTGAAATCAACCAAGTGGAAACTAAAAGAACTAGACAAAGAATCAACAAAACTAAGAGCTGGTTCTTTGAGAAAATCAAGAAGATAGATAAACCCTTAGCCAGACTAACCAGAGAGATCAGAGACAGTATCCAAATTAACATAATTAGAATTGAAAATGGAGATATAACAGCTGACTGTGAGGAAATTAAATAAAAACATCAGATCCTACTACAAAAGCCTATATGCAACAAAATTGGAAAATCTGGAGGAAATGGACAAGTTTCTAGACAGATACCAATTACCAAAGTTAAATCAGGATCAGATAAACCATCTAAACAACCCCATAACCTGTAAAGAAATAGAAGCAGTCATTAACAGTCTCCCAACCGAAAAAAGCCCAGGACCAGATGGGTTCAGTGCAGAATTCTATCAGACCTTCAAAGAAGATCTAATCCCAATACTCTTCAAGCTATTCCATAAAATAGAAACGGAAGGAACACTACTCAATTCATTCTATGAGGAACTCTTGTTCTTGCTCCACTAAAATGAGCATACAGAAGAGTCTTTGGCAGATTTATCATCTCATACACAATTTCACTTATCAATTCTCTCTAGACCACAGGCTTGTTTTTGATGGACCTGTTCAGTGTTTTCTTTTGATATTGTCACCCCACCCAAAATTTTCATTACAAATGACACCTCTCCCTGAATAAAAGAAAAAGGGCTAATTTGTGGGGCAGTAATCTGTGACAGGCAGTCTGGCACCTGGTTGAGCACAGGCTTAAAACTCTGAGAGATACATCGGAATCTGTAAGGGACGAGAAACCTTATGCCAAGGCTCCCTGGAGGCTTTTGGCTCCAGCCGCTGTAACTTAATAACCCCCCCCTCAGGTAGAGGCGTGGTCACACAGCCCCAAGCCATCCCCATGTTAATGAGACACCTAAAGGCTTAGCCACGCCCCTTCCCAGTTACTATATCTGTCTCTCCTCTCTGGGAGAGGTGGAGGTACAATTCCATTCATACCACTTTCCAAATGATGAAAATAAACGATTTAGCCAGGCAGTAGTGGTGCACGCCTTTAATCCCAGCACGTGGGAGGCAGAGGCAGGTGGATTTCTGAGTTTGAGGCCAACCTGGTCTAGAGAGTGAGTTTCAGGACTGCCAGGGCTACACAGAGAAACCCTGTCTCAAAAAGCAAACAAACAAACAAACACAGAAAAAAAATTTCTTAGAATTATGGACTGTCTCTTCATCTGGACCCACCATGGTAAGTGAGGGATCCAGCCCTGGATTAAAAGCCTCATCTAATCCTCACCGAGGGAATCCCAGCGCTCCCAGACAGTACCCATTCATCCAAGCCTAAGCAGTTAGGCTGGCACCCAAAGCCGCAGAGACCCTGTCCCCGGCAGTAACCCCAACTGTACTCCAGCTAGCCCGTCTGCAGCATCCTGTGGCATCTGCAGTGTCCCGGGCTAGAGAACCCAAGAAGATGGCTGCCTCCCCTGGCTCCCTGCCCCACTCACAGGCAGGGCCTGCAAAGACTTCCCACAGCCCTCACCTGCCCGTAGGAATGTGTGGGAAGATGTGTGGTCACTTCCCATGTGTCTGCTGTCCCACCCAGAGCTGCAGCGCCCAGGACAGACAAGTGGGACTTCATTCCACTGTGCCAGGATTATTCCCACACTTTACCTGCCTTAACATCTCTGAAATAGACTATGTTTTTCATCTTTATTATCTAATAGTAGTATCCTGAATTTTTTAAATTGTTTTCTTTTACAAAAGTAAAACAGTAGAGGTAAGTGTGGAGATTTCCAGTCATAAATCGCTATTAGTTAAAGTGTTTCTTACTGTCACTACTTATATAAAACTGCAATTTCTTTTAACTTAAAGGCTCACAAAATCTTCTAATTATTCCTCCTTGACCCACCCCATCATTCTTCATTTATTCTTTCAAACCTTTTTTAATTTTTTTTCTTTCTTTTTCCATTTCTAACATTCAGGAAATAACCACCATCATCTACATTATCATACATTGCCATCCATGTTACCAATCTCACAGTACAATTGTGTATTGGCATTCTGCATTTTACAAGCATGCACATAGAAGCACTTCGAAATAGATTCATGAATAGGAAGTGATAAAATTAATTGAATAAAAATCTACTTTCTCAACTTTGTACCCGATCCCTTATCATTTTTTTCTTGCAGCAATGCAAATAGTCCTTAATTCTCACTTGTTTATTTCTGTTTCCTCCTTGAAAAAATACATTAAAATAAAAGTGACCAAAACCTTGGAAAAGACCATAGTAATTAAAACATGCTATCTATCTATCTATCTATCTATCTATCTATCTATCTATCTATCTATCTATCTATTGTTAATAGTTAAATATGATCCAGGAAAAATATTTCAAATATCTCCATCATGTAGTCCTGGAGTTCTTTTAACTTCATAGCTTTGCCAAATATTCACAGTCAAACAGACTTGCATATCATGCTGAAGAAAATATATAGAAAATGAAAATAAATACAAAAAATATATTTAAAAAACAAAAGAAATGCCTCACTTATGCTCTTTTATACTTAGTCTATTTGCTTATCTCTTCTTTCTTTTCTTACCATATATCCCTTGTGTTGATGCTTAGTTAACTCTAGCCATTCCATTTCTCATTTTAGTCTCTAGATCTCTTTGGCTTCAATATATTCGTTAATTCTTCTTACCTTATTTCCTTTTTCCTTAATAGTTATTCTATTCCATTGACAATAGTTTTTACTTACTTACATTTCCCACATCATAATAATTTCTGAAACAATTATATGCTCTGTAAACAGCTTTTGAAATAGTGAATATATCTAGGAAAAAGCAGAAGTGACAGAAAATTAAATAGAACAAATATATCAAGAACATGAAACAAACCTTAAGAGTATTAGTAAAAGCAAGAAGCAGATCACTAAGGGTATTGTTTTTTCTTGGAAAGGAACCACTAAATCATTGAGAGGAAGCAGGTACACATAAATAATTCAAAGGTCCAATGTTCTTGTTCCATTTCTGTGGCTGTTAAGAATACCTGAAAGAAAGTAACATAGGGGAAAAATGGTTTAATTGGCTTACAGTTACAGGTTACAGTCCATTAAACCAGAGAAGGCACTATGGAAGACTCTCAAAGCTGGTGCTCACAAAATCTTTACATTCACAATCAAGGAGATTATGCACTGTTTGCTTACTTTCCACTTTGTTCATTCTTATGCAGTCTTAAATGTTCTACCCCTTTTAAATGGTGACACTCAATGAAGGTCTACTCATTTCAATTAGCTACAAAGACAATTCTCCAATAGACAAGTCTACGAACTAAAACGATCTTATTAATTCTGAATTGTGCTTCTCTTGCAAGGTTTGTGATGAGATGACATTTAAAAATAAAACAAAATTCACTCCTTGTCATCACCACAAACACACACATACACAGACACACATAAACACACACACACACACACACACACACACAGACAAACACACACAGGCACACAACTTTTAAAATATCCTTTCCCTTCTTACATACTCATGTTAATCTTGTGATTTAAAAGTTTCAAGTCTTTAAACACTGCAACTCTTAAAAAGAACAATTGAGGCATCACAATGATCAATCACATCACAACAAATCTAAAATTTTGCAAGGCAATACCAAATCTTGAACATCAGTGTTCTTATTCTTGGTTGTGTCTTCTGGTCTCCAAAGGACATGGGTAACCATAGTTTTATAAGTCTGCATTACTTCTCTCTTAGGCCAGCTGTACTTAATATCTGCAGCTTTTTCCATGTTATGCATCCTACTGTTCTTCCCTTAATAATATTTTGGGTTCCCATTAAAGCAGTGGTTTAACTCACCAAAAGCTTATCAATATCTCTGCTTAGTAAATCTTCCTAACCAGAGATGTCAAGCTTTAGTAACTTTCTTGCTGAGCCCTCCATGCCTTCAACAGCAGTACCTTAGAGACTATTCTTCGGTTCCAAGTTCTACTGCATTCACAGATCTGAATGATAAGAATCACAGATTCTTATTCAGCCCAGCATGATCATCACACATTTGTAACCATATAATCATGTGACTGTCCCCTAGTAAAAATTTCAAGAAACTCCTGCCATCTGTGCATTTTTAAAAGCAAACAAAAATTTGACAAAATGAGCAACAGTGTTATGGTCTTACTTTATATATGGTCTCAGTGTTTCTTCTGTTTTTAAAAGTTCTCAAATAATAAGTGTATTAATTTCTTATTTTTCTTAATGCCTCTATGTCTAATTTTAAGAAGTAGAATATGTCAGACACACTGCAGGTTCAAGAAGCCTATAGAATGTTAAAGATTAATGGCTAGTAAACAAAACACAAAAGTATTAAAGAATCAACTAATAAGTGCCACTTTATTTATTTTTTAATGAAACTTCACATTGTTTTCATTAGTAAATTTATAATCTAAATAGCCAATAACAGTAAATATATAAGGATACTTTTGGACAAGATTTGTGAAACATACAAAAACCTACATACACAAACGCACACACACACACACACACACACACACACACATATACATACGTAATATACAGAAACATCCACATCAGTAAAACTGTGGGAAGAAATATATTTTATTGCATTTTTGTTATTATTACCTTTTTATTATTTTAAATTAAAATATTTCTTTTGATTTTTTGAGATTATATAATTATATCACTTCCTCCTTAACTTTTCTCTATTCAAACACTCCAATATACCATTGCTTGCTTTTTATCAAATGCAAGATCTTTTCTTTAATATTTATTGCATACATATTTGTATATAATTTTACATGTATGTATATATATATGTATATATATATATATAGTATGTATTTCCAAAAGTTTATTTGTATTGAGTACATTTACATATATTTCTTATTAATTTTATTGAGAATTCTCTATTCATATAATTTGCTCCATATATACAATTTATAAAACTACTAAACATTTTTTTGAGGTTTATATGATAAAAACTTTTGAATGTCTCTCTAGGATTGAGAAGAACTTAAGTCTGTCCATTGAAAAAGAACATTATGTTTAACATATGCTTTATAAATATTATGTAAAGATGATGAATTTTTTTTGAACACGTATATTGATAAAGTTGAAATTAGAGACCTCAATATTAACTCAATTTTACACTTAAAAAGTGATCCTGAACTTTATGCTCTGAGAAATTTTATAAACAAATGAAAGTAGAAAGCTCAATTTATTTGCTTTTTATTTCTGAAAGCAAATCCTAGAAAAGATTAATTCAAATCCTTGTTGAGGAAGGAATAAAAATATACTATAAAGTAAATAATCTGAATAAGGTATATCTTTTAGAAAAATAATTGGCTACATAAAAGTCTAGAATATCAGTTAGCTCGCAATTAAAATATGTTTAAAAAGTTGGAATTGATGTTTAAATAAAATTGGCCATCGTTTAATTAGAATGTTTGGAAACTGACAGCTTGGAATTTTCATCCAAAGTCAAGAGAAGTCTAAGACGACAAGACAAGCAACCATTCATCTACTCATTTGGTGCTTATTTAGTGAGTATTATGTTTCCCTAACTATATTAAGAATTCTGAATAAAAGGGTAGAGAAAAATTGACAAAGTACTTGTTCTCTTAGTATATTTATTATATAATTAAAAAAAAAATAACAGCCAAAGGCAACTGTGTTCTTTAGTGAATAATAAATTACACCAAGTTAATAACGTTTCAGAGAACGGGCTGTCCATTGAAAGCTTCCCTTACATGAAATTATTTTGAGAAGGGACATAAAGGAAGTAGGAAATAAGTAGACTGTTTGAATGGCAAGTTAAGAATGTAAGAGATAAGTACGTGGTTTTCATGGAGAGTGGCTAGCTCAGAATAGAAGAATAGAAGGACAGCCAGTGGTGTGCTTAGTATGCATGCATAGGAAAAAAACAAGGCTGCCTTGGGTCTAGTATTCAGAGAGCCACTATCCAGCAGAAGGTTTAGAGGAACAGAAGTCAGACAGATGACAAATTGAAGTATGAGTTGGAAGAGAACACAAAGCCAAATTGATCCAGAGAGAATACCACTTTAGTGTAAACTGAATACAGTCTCTACATTGTGAGTTGTATCAAACTCATCATCAAAACATTCAGAAGTACATTTGCACTACAGTGGATCTGATGCTATAGCCAGACATAGATTGTGGCTCGGGATATTAACTCGCATCCACCAGAACCATTTCAGATTCACTGATGGAATGATGCCATTTCATGATTCATTCAGCTCTCAGTTACCCTTGGAAATGGAACACAGACAAGCTTGAACAAATGAAAATCTCGAGTAACTCCTCATCTCACTGCAATCCTTAATGTTCACATCTTTAACTAACTTCTGGCCAAGGGTTCCATAAAATAAGCAAATGCTACATTATAACTTTACCCAATTCTGTTTTTTATTTTACTAGCCATGTAATGGAGATAATCATGATCAGAAATACATCACAGAATTGAAGAATTTTAAAGAAAATGAAGACCTTGTAAAATATTCAGCTCCATTGGGTAAAACATTGGAAGATTTCATTTTCACAAATAATTTTATGTTTTACTTCTTTAATGAAGATTATTTTTAATTAAAATAAAATAGAATCAATTCTTCCCTTCTCTGACTTCAGTCTCTCTCGTGTACCCTTTGCCTAGTCTCTATCATGACACCCATTCTCAAATTAATAACCTTCTTTTTTGGGTTAATTTATTTTACTTTAAGTTCAAACTACTTTAAATGAATCACATGTTTTATTTCATCAAATAAAACTTTACCAGAAGGCAGTATCAATGATAACAATGACAATATCTTCAGACTAGACTGAAATATGTCAATTAAATCCAAATAACAGTATAGATTGTTATTAAACTCTGATCTTTGTAAGAAATACTAGTCTAAATGACATTTTTTGCTCTGACAAAAATTATCTTATGTAAGTCCATTTAAAAATTATTATGCAAGATATTCTAGGAGGCTTAGACTATTAAAGATATACTCTCTAATCTTAAAAATAATAAAATAAAACAAAACACAAAACAAAAGAACAAACTTGCAATCTGGTTGAAATCAGAATATATAAAAGAACTTGAGAAAACAGAAAAAAACTTTATTACACCAATGTAGCGGATTTATTACTCTCAGCCCAGGGAATGGCACTATTAGAAGGTGTAGCCCTATTGGAGTAGGTGTGTCATTGTGGGTGTGGGCTTTAAGACCCTCATCCTAGCTGCCTGGAAGCCAGTGTTCTGCTAACAGCCTTCAGATGAAGATATAGAACTCTCAGCTCCTCCTGCACCATTCCTCCCTGGATGCTGTCATATTCCTGTCTTGATGATAATGGACTGAACCTATGAACCTATAAGCCAGACCCAATGAAATGTTGTCTTTACGAGAGTTACTTTGGTCATGGCATCTGTTCACAGCAACAAAACCATAACTAAGAAACACCTAGAAAAGGGTGATAAGACTTCATAATTTTATCTAAATTTAGATATGTTCTTATAATGGGACACATCACCTAGCACTCAAAATGAGGATGATCAAGGAAGGGCTGTTTTCAAATACATTATAGCTAAGATGATAATAGCAGTTTAATGACTGAATTTTCAATTTGAGAATATGAAAATTAATATAAAGAAGTTAGTTCATATGTTTTATATTTTTCAGCATTTGTTTTTAAGTCTGGATAATGATTACAAAATGTCAGTCTCTTTTACTTAATTTGTCTAAAACCCATGTCTTTCACAATACAGCATGCCTCCACTGTGGGAACAGACACCATACCAGTTTCTACACATAACCTATCTCCTACTTTCCTAGCACATTTTCTATTTACTTCTATTTTCTAAGGCTACTATAACCAAGCTCAGTTAGTCCAAGACTAAAATGACAGTAATATGTTCTTTCCAAATTGTAGAGATGAAATGTAGAAAATCAATTGTCTACAAATCATGGTATTGACCCATGCTCTGGTGGGAAAATATTCTACATTCACTAGGTCATGGTGTTCTTCAGTGGTACATATTCTACCAGTCTAATCTTTGTGTATATTTCCTTGTGTTATGCTGTATTCAAATCTCTTAATCCTGTTTTGAGAGAGACCACTTGATTGCAGCTTTCTTACCTAAGGCTGATTTTACTTGTAAAGACCCTGCATCAAAGTAATGTAAGATCACATATTGCCAGATCAGGATCCTCAATACTGTGCCACACTCTTTTCCTGGATGGGTAATATGTAAACAGTATATATTTTATATTTGTATACATATTTAAGACATAACTCTTATTTATAATGATACCAATTATAAAAGTATAACATATAAAGTTAAAGAATGTGTGTATTCATACATAATGTATTTTGTTCACATTTTATCAAGTGATACTTGATTTAAGCTAATAATATCTATATTGTCAATTATTTATAATTTCATCACTTCTTTAAAGTAAAAATGATAAAACACTAGCTTGTGCCATACTTTATTCTTTTATAAATAACATTCCACAATGCCTTATTTTTATCTAATTATAACCTAGTGCCCATTGATAACTTCACCTCCTTTTGCCCTCTGCTGACTCAAGTAACTGCGATTCTGCTAGCAAAATCTATAGTTCAACCATTTAACAATTAACATGTGGATAACACAATATACTACGTGTCTTTCTATATCTCATTTATTTTACTTAATATGGTGAGATCTGTTTCTATCCGTGCTGTAGTAAATACCAGAGTTTCATAGTTGTTTACAGATTTTTCTATGATATCGATGGACCCATTTTCTTCATTGTATTATACACATTTAGGCCATCACTTTTTGACTATTACTACACTAACCACATGAAGATAGATTTTGGGGCAGAAAATGAAATAACATTTTCTCAATGTATTAAGAATATCACATCAAGAGTTTTCACTAGAGCTGAACTGATGACTCAGTGTTTAAGAATGCATCCTTCAGGGATATCTGCACAGAGATGCACAGAATTATAAAAACTGTAATAA
Source organism: Rhynchomys soricoides (assembly GCA_019843965.1). NCBI lineage: Eukaryota > Metazoa > Chordata > Mammalia > Rodentia > Muridae > Rhynchomys > Rhynchomys soricoides. The sequence continues at coordinate 6,839,397 of JADRCH010000080.1, forward strand.
ATCTAAAACAGCAACAGTTCTATTTCTTAAGTAATCCATGTCCTCTTTACTCTAGTAAATACATATATGTGTATATATATTCTCATCAATTAAAAATAATCTTTTCTTTTTCTCAATTTCTATTGTCTTTTTGGAAAAGTCACTATTTTTAAAGATTTTTTGTAATTATTTTAATTTCAGCATATGATTGCTTTGTAAGCATGCATATCTGGGGCCTCTTGAGGTCATTGTGAGCTACCATATAGATGCTGGCAATCAAACCCTGGTCTTTTGCAGGAACAAGTGCTTTTAAGTACAAGGTATCACTCAGTTTCTGTAATAACCATTCTTATTGGCTCTTTCTGATACCTGATGATATGGAAGACCAAGGAAATTTCAAAAATTACATGCCTTGAATGTCTTCATGTGTCTATTGTGAAATTTTAATACTTTTGTTTATCTGCTTGCTTTGGCATTTTCTTTGGAGTTTCCAGATTTTCTTTTATATGTATGGATATTAGATTTTCTCCCATGTTTAGTTATAGAAAATTTCATCTCAACTTTTCTTAAAAGATTTATTTATTTATTTTATATATGTGAGTACACTGTCATTCTCTTCAGACACACCAGAAGAGGGCATCAGATCTCATTACAAATGGTTGTGAACTCTCATGTGGTTGCTGGGAATTGAAGTCAGGACCTCTGGAAGAGCAGTTCAATACTTTTAATCTCTAAGCCATCTCTCTAAACCCTTATCTCAACTTTTATATCTCCTCTTCTTTAATTTTATTCTGCAGGATCTTCTCAGTTTAATGAAATTCCAGTTGTAATTTTTTTGTTGTTGTTCTATGTTTTTGTGGGAATTTATATAAAATAGGAAATTGTAGCACTTTACTTTTTTAATATTTATTTATATGTTTATTAATTTATATTCCTGATTTTATTCCCTTCTCGATCCACCCTCCAACTTTTCCATATCCCATACATCCACCCTGCCCCCTCTGTCTCCATGAGGATGTCCCGACCACCCACCACCCACCTTGAAAGTTAGGTGCATCTTCTCTGACTGAACCCATACCCAGCAGTCTTCTGCTGTATATGTGTTGTAGGCCTCATGTCAGCTGGTGTGTGCAGCCTGGTTGGTGGTCCAGTATTTGAGAGATCTCATGGGTCCAGGTTAATTGAGACTGCTGGTCTTCCTACAGGGTCATCTTCCTCCTCAGCTTCTTCCAGCTTTTCCCTAATTCGACCAGAGGTGTCAGGATTGTCCATTGGTTGTGTGTAAGATATCTGCATCTGATTATTTCGGCTGTTTTGTTGGGTCTTTCGGAGGGCAGTCATGATAGGTCCCTTTTTATTTGTGCTCCATAGCCTTAGTAATAGTGAATAGTGTCAAGCCTTTTAAATTTTTAATTTTTTTTTTTTGGTCTTTTTTAATTTTTCCATTTTGAGCTACTTTTTATAGCTGGTAAAATATATGAATCTAATGTCATTATTTGGCATGTCCCTATATTTTATTGTTATGTTAATTGTTTGTCTTATGTGTTCTTTGATTAAAATTTTAAGGTCACATAAAAACAAATTTGTCTTTGTAGTATGAACAATTTAAGCTTATCCCCAACTAGCTTACAAATCAATGAGGCTCAGACTATGGTTATTTTATTTGGCTTTGAGAATTACTGAGGGTCACTCTAGTCTACTCTTCTACCTGTCCACCAGTATATCCAAGATATTTGAGATTCTCCTGACCATGTGCTCTTGCTCCATCTCCCCTCTGGGCATCTTCCTCCTTCTTCTCCTCTTTCCTCTCTCCTCCTTGTCTTTCCTCTTCAAACCAGATCACTCCTAACACACATACCTCTAATCCCTCCAGTAATTGGCTGCAGCCAATTTTATACAATCAATAGGTTTAAAACAAAGAACTAGGTTTAGACAACCAAAGTTTATAAACTTGAGAAGTTACTGGTAGGTCGAGACTTTCATGTATTGAATTTAGCATTACAACAATACAAAGCAATAGACCAAACCTCAACAACCTTTATTTGGGAAGTAAGAAGTAAGCAACATTAAAGAACTTTGGAAAAGTCTTACAGAAGGATAGGATTCTATAAGCTTCCTAAAAATAGACACATACACAATATGATAGAAAATGGAGTCAACCTGTGGCAGGGTAACAATTTTCTTACTATATACCAGTGGCTAACAAATCAAAAGACCACTTCCTTGAATGGGGTTACTTTTGGAGGGGCTGTTGATTGTGAGATCCTGGAAACTACCAAATATTACAGGCTATTGCCAATGCTATAGGTAATTTCCCAGAATTTGTCAGTAAATATGTATTGCTGAAGACACCACAGACTTGAATTATAAAACATGGAGAAATCAGGCTGAAAAATTAATCCCTATTGGGTAGTTTTCTTTGTGGTGGAAGATGTAATGTACACTTTTGGAAAACACTTCTATTAAGGTCATGGTCCATGGTCTCAGTAGCTCTTTGAGCTGGGTACAAAAGGGAGCACTTCAGTGGTGGCTCCATTTTTCTACCCGCCCTTACTTGAAGCATGTCTCTAAATACAGATGCCTTATATTATTTGAAATATGAAGTTAAGCCAAGCTCTCTGAAGATACTGCATGACTCTACACACAAATCCTGCTCTAGCTTTCTGATCGTATGATAATTAGGTTCAATGTTATACCAACCAGCCCTTTCCACCCGTACCCCTAAGAACACTTTCCATCAGTACTCCTAAGATCCCTTTTATACAATATCCCTGGAAAAATAGTATATAGCTGTCTCACTGACGCTGTCTCTGGAAGTCCATCCATCATACACTCAGCAGACTGAACCCTCCCTCCACCATAGTGGGCCAGTGGTCAATGACCCTGAGGAGAAGGGTCACAGTACACTTTTGGAGGAAAAAAGTAATCATCAATGATACTTAAGTGTAAACTCCACTTGATGCTATAACGATGAGCCTGGCAATATATGATGACTTTGAAGAGTAACACACATGTCAGAAGAATAATAAGCTACTATTTGATTGGATTTGTGTGTGCCTCTGTATGTGTGTGTGTGTGTGTGTGTGTATGTGTATGTGTGTGTATGTGTGTGTGTGTGTGAGAGCGGGTGTGCGCACGCTCACACGTGAGGATTTGTTTTACAATTCCACATCTTACGGTGTTAACATATGGACATATCACATAAATCTTCACATGAAGTTGATGGAATAGATGATAATTTATAACTAAAGAAGTTAATAAACTTAAACATACTAAAATATAAAGAGTTAATTGGTGGTGGAGCATGCCTTCAATCTCAGTACTCTGGAGGTAGAACAGGTACATCTCTGTGATGTTGATGGCAGTCTGGTCTACAAAGAAAGTTCCAGAGAAAACCTGTCTCAATAAAACATAAGGAAAGAATGAATGAATAAATAAATGAAAAGATAGATAAATAAATCATTAAAATCTAAAGAATAAAGATGGTTAGCACTTATATTTACATTTATATTTGCATATGTATGTATATATGCACATATATAATTGACACATAAGATTTGGATAGTATACATGATTAGAGTTCACCTACATAGAGAGGCAGGCAGGTTCCTTTGTAATATATTCTACAAAATAGATGCCATCCTCATATTGCCTCAAAATTTATGCACCAAGTTGTTGATTAGGAGACACTGCAAAAATGATACTAATAAATACTTCTTATAGTCCTCATTATTTTGAAATAAGATATAATTTTAAAAATTAAATATATTTTTAACCAATAAAATTAGATACATTTTTATGATATTACAAACATTTCTTCCTATAAATTTGAGCTAAAATAAATAAAATGCTCAGTGCATTTGCTTGATTTCATACTTTAATGCTTTAAGTACATTTTCTAATACTGAATATGACACTGGAGTTAAAGGAATTAACGGGATTGTATAGCTGCCTAGTTCATATTTTTCTGCTGTATAAATCTTCATGGACGTCAATCTTTACAGAATAAACATTCTTTGCTAACACAAAAACCCTAGTCAGGAGTTGATTTCAATATGAATAGACTATTTTCAATGATATTTCCTGTGAACCCAGACCATCTCATTTTTATGGATTCCATTTATTGAAAACAGTGAAATTGGGCACCTGCATCTTTTCCAGTTCTACAAGGACACAGAAAGTCTCACTTGGAAGATCATCCCATTGTAGAAACGTTAAAATATTTTGTTGTTTATTAAATAATTTTGTTCATAAACAGAATGGAAATGAATAGTTATATAAATTGACTTTTTGCATTTGTTTATATGAAAATAAAATGAAATCCTAAATGTTATTTATAGCTTTTTACATATTTATAGAGACATGTGAAATATAAGAACTATTATTTATTTAATTAGTTAATACTTATAAATAAAACTTGTTTATATAATTGATTGCCTATATTTTGTAAACTGTCCTAATGCAAGAAAACATTGTCACTTTCATTATGCATTATCCATGGGTGTTCCATGCTATAAAGTTGAGCTGACTGCTGTCACAGAAGCATGAGAAATACAGAGCAGTAAATGAGTCACATCTGAGCTGCACAACATCCTACTCTGCTGTAGCTGCTGTTGTCATCTGTTACTAAGACACTGCTGAATGGGAAACAGTGAAATACCTGATGTATAAGATCTAGTTTATAACAACAATGTTCTATCCCATAACTTTTATATATGTGTGGTACTGAAGTCATGGCATTCAAACAAGAAAATACTGGGTATCCACTGGGTATCCAGTGATGATGTCAAATTGTTTCTTTGCAGATAACATGATCATATGTATACACTAAGAACTCAAAAGAGTTCACCAAAAAGTCATCCGTGCTGATAATCAAATCCAGCAAAACTGTAAGACATAAACAAATACAAAGAAAAAACACTAGCATTGATATGTATATTTAAATATCATAAATGAAAAATGTAAAAACCATCTTATTAACAGTAGTTATCAGAATGCCTTAAAAATATTTGAGAATATAAAAGATCTGAAATTGAAGCTTATTAAACAAAATCAATAATCATTTTCTTTGTAACAGGGTTTGAAAACACAGAGCGACTATCTGGGCTTTATCAGGTTGCCATTAGTCAACACTGTTCTCAGTTGTTTTACTCATTTGGCATTGCAGCCCAGCTAAAAGAGGAGGACTGCTTTTATAGGCAATGTCCACAATCTCTTCTGAGGTTTATCAGAGGTACAGAGAATATCCTGGTCTTTTGCATTCCTGGATTTCCTGGTATTGTCTTTACAACCTCAGGATACTCAAGAGGGCTGACTTCAGACCTTGGATGGAGTCCTCATCTGCTACACAATGGATACAAAAACAATGGAATGGCACCATAATATTTCATAATATTTCTTTTAAAAATATATAAAAGTAATATACGTTCATAAAATAAAGCCATATATGACAGACTACTGAATATAGACCCATGGTTATCATCAACATCAATGTTTAATGTTGAATATTTCCTTGAAAAATAAAGAACAAGAAAAAGCATGTTTACTATAATGGCTTAAATGACAAATATCCTTCATAGCCTCTTGTATTTGTATAAATGTTTCCTGGTTGGCACCACTGCTTAAGCAAGATAGAGAACCTTTAAGAGGTGCAGATTTTCTGGAGGACGTATGCCAATCGGCTGGGCTTTGCTAGTTTATAATTTCACTCCACTTCTAGCTCACTTTCTGCTTCCTAAATATGTGTGAAGATATGATGTATGTATTCCTGATCCTACTGTTTGCTGCTGTGCATCTCCCAACATTATGTATTTCCCTCTGGAACCATAAACCAAAATTAACTGTTTCTTTCATAAGTCCCTTCTGGTCATTGCCCTTTAATCACAGCAACAAAGCGTAAGTTAGAAATTTAGAAACAAATTCAACAAAGAATGTAAAAAGCCTATGGAATAAATGTCCAAAAAATATTAATGAGTATACATTAAACAAAGAACATGTATTTGCAAGTGTGTATAGGGAAACTCTTAAGAATATATCCATGTCACCCATGTCAGTCTATGCAATATTACACTTCCTGTGAAACTAAGCCAAACTCAGAAAGGAAAGTATTGCATAATCACCAATGAAAAGATAGTATTATCAAAAAGTATCCTGTATATAAATGAATTGTCACAGTGAAACATGGTCTTCTATAAGTTAATTAATGATAAAAAATAAACTTTAAAATTTAGTGACAGTTATCACAGAACTAAAGAAAATTGGTTTAAAATTCATATAGAATCATTAAATATGACACATAGCTACAGCAGTCTTAAACATGAGAACAAATCTATAGAAATCATACTATCTGATATGAAGTTATATATTATAAACTGGTGTTAATAAAGCAGTTTTATAATGCCATATAAACTAAGATGCTAAATGTAAAACTACTGCTCTGTATATGCAGTTAAATTTCATTTTCAAATGATGGCTAGATAATGTTGCCTCCAGAAAAAAAGAGTATTGAAAAAAAATCCCAGTATCAGGTATAGGGGAATTCTCTACGTGTTATTGGCCAAGGAGTCCCCAGAACACTGCAACAGTATAAGCTCATGTCATTGCTTTTATATATCTGATAGAATTACATAGTAAGATCCTTTGGTGGTTTGAATATGAATGGCTCCCATGTTTATACATTTGAATATTTGTTTTTCAGTTAGTGACCTGGATAGGGAGAATTACAAGGTGTTGGCTTTTGGAAAGTGTGGCCATTTTGGATGTCCTGTGTCACTGTGAGATGGTCTTTGAAATTTCAATAGCCATTCCCAGGTTTAGTCTCTCTCTTTCTCTGCCTGCAATTTAAGGATCATATTTGAACTCTCAACTCCTGAGCCAGTGCTATGCTTGTTGGCCTGGCTGCTACCATGTTCCCTGCCATCCTATTTAAGGACTTGCTCCAGTTTCAGAGGCAAGCCCCAATTAGTTGCTTTATCTTACAAGTTGCTTTAGTCAAGGCTCATTTTCAGAGCAAGGGAACAGAAACTAAAACAGTTCATATTGGTGAAGACACCATATACCATTATAGGACTTTGAGAAATTAAGGTGGAACTCAGTTGCAATGTTCATTCTTGTTGGCTACAACTCACAACATTTGAATGCTGAATACAGGCTGCTGAATGGGAACAGGAATTACCTTTATTCTTTTCTAGTGGTAAATCCTCTGTCATAGCTGTGACCATCAAATCAAACTGTACTATGAGGCATGAAAATAGCGTGAGTGTTAGAGTGTAACTTACCACTTTCTGATTAAAATAGAGGCTTGCTTCACCTGAAAATCCTTGCTTGATATTGTAAACTTGCTCAAAAGCCCATGACTGTGTAGGCCATAGGCTTTAGAGAGGAATTGCCTTCTGCCATCTTACTAAATGGAAATGTTCTCAAACTTCCTGTAAAATATGTAACTTCGGACTTACAAATTTGTGCAATTACCAACTTTGACTAGCACGGCTTCTTTTGCAATCTGTGGCAGCTAATGAAAAGACACACAACTTCTTTAGGTATGAGAACCTGTGAGTTACTCCTGAATACTCAGTCCAAAAGTGAAATTTATATACCCCTTCTAAGCCTCAGATCCATCATGGAAAAGGGGGCAACAAGGTTGCAGAGGCCTGTGCATCACTGCAGTTGCGGATACCTGCATAAGACTTATACAAAATCAGGCCTTCACCATTTTATCATGTATACATAAAGAAGTCAGCAGGCCTTGTTTTCCTCTAAAGAGATATTGGCAGGTAGGGTTTGCTGGATGATGGCGAAGTCATTTTTTTTCATTACTATGGCCGCTGATAAATTCACTAAGGCCTCTTTCTTCCTCTACAGATTCCACCACCCTCCTACTCTTGATTAACAAATCAATCCTCAGTATTAAATGGGACAAAAAGACACAGACAGACAGACAGAAACACAGATAGAGAGATAGATAGATAGATAGATAGATAGATGCATACCGAAGCAGATATACATATAACATACACAGACACACAGATACTAACAACCACAGAGACAGACATACACAGGAAGACACAGACATATATACACATAAACAGAGAGACAGACAGGCATACAAACAGAGACATAAACAGAAAGACAGGTAGACAGACATACACACATATGTGTGCTCGCATGCACACACACGCGTGCGCGCGCACACACACACACACACACACACCCTTAAGGCTATGAAAAAGTACTACTTGGGAAAAGACAGGGCTCATCAACAGAGAGATAGAATAAGAAATCATAACAGTAGCAAACATGATCAAAATATGTTATTGACATGTTTACCATTATCAAAGGAAAAATTTAAATATTTTAAGGAATGTTCAATGAATATAGTATCCAAAATTATTTTAAATTTATGGAATCTAAGAAAATGGCACGAAAAGCAATTTTATTTAATTTTAAATATTTGGGTTTTTTTCTATTTTAAGACAGGTGTGCAAATATCAACAGTTCTAATATTTGTCAGATGCATCCTCTCTAAATATGTTTTAAAGTTTTCTCAAGGTAAATTCAGTAACTAGAGATTGGATAACTAAAAAACTACTAATTATTTTATGTTTGAGAATGTCATCAAATGAAATTCCCAGTTTGTTTGTCTATCTGTTATTCCCAGTGATATAACTGTGTGCAGAGAGACCAGCGTGACAATCCCCATTACCACAATGTAGAAGCACAGGTGGGAAATTTTTCTCACAAGGACATCCTAAGAACTGACTCACATTGCAAAGAAAAATGCTTTGCATGATTGAGGAAAATATCATCCTGTAATGAAAACAAAACAAACAAAAAAAGAATCATATAAGGTTGAATCTGAAACAGCTGTTAAGAAAAAAATGAGAGTGGTAAATTTATATTGGACTTTATTTTTTACTAATCATTTATTTACTTAACATGGGATCAGAGTTTTCCCTCCCTCCTCCCCTCCCAGGCCCTCTCTCTCCTCCCTCATCCTCCATCCACTCCTCCCTTTCTACACAGAAAAGTAGAGGTTTACCGTGGAAGTCAACCAACCTTGATACTAGTTGCAATAAGACTAAGCATACCTTCTACTGAGGCTTGTCAAGGCAGTCCAGATAGTAGAAGGAATCCAAAGGCAGACAACATAGGCAGAGACTGCTTCTTTGCCTGCTGTTAGGAGTCCCAGATGAAGTTCAAGCTACACAATTACTACATAATGTACAGAGGACCTAGGTCCATCCCATACATGATCTGTGGTATATGATTTAGACTCTATGAGCCCCTGTTATCCCAGGGTAGTTGACTATGTAAGTTTTCTTATGGTATCTTTGACCCTCTGATTCCTTCAATCCTTCTTCTGCCTCTTCCACAGAATCACAGAATACCGCAAGCTCTATTTAATGATTGGCTGTCGGTTTTTCAAATAAAGCAATTGGTTTGAAAGTTTTCTTCAAGTATTATACAAACTTCTGCTGAAATCCTACCCATTACTATTAACATGAGGAAAGGGAGGTAATTATTGTTACTCAATTACATAAAATATTTTACTTATCCAATATTAACTTGAGTTATTTTAATTGAAAAATATAATATTTTCTTTATCAGGACACGCCAAGAAACTCCCAAAACCATGTCAACTGTAATTGTTTTGAGTTCCTCCCAGGAATTGAAAGCAATACAATATAGCTGAAGGATATACATTGAACACAGGAAATGCCTTAAATAAAATTAAAAAGATTTCAAGAGCCAGAAAGGTCAGGAGATAATGTGAGATACTTTCATCTGTAAATGAGAGAAAAACAGCAGTCTTGAAAACCTCAACAATATAGTTTCCTAAAGGAGACTATAAAAGGACAACAGTTGGTATCCCAACATGAATAGGGGAAAACTGGCAAAGCTCCACCACTAGAAGAAAAAATAAAGGTAATTTTGTCCCTGGACCGAGAGAGAATCAGTCTTTTACAGGAATGAGCACCATAATAGTTTATCCAATTCCAAGTAGTCAAGTTCTAAATACATATATCTACAAAGATTTCTAAAGTTACCATCAGATTCTTTCTTATGGCTCTATGTTTGTGTGTGTGTGTACATGTATGTGTATCCTGTATGGATATATGCAGCTGTATGTGTTTAACAAAAATAATTAAAGAAAAATGGCCTATGACCTTTAAGACTGAGTGAAAATGGGAAGAGTGGAAGAAAGAAGAGAGGAGATAAATGATGCAAAAAATCAGTACTTACATAAGAATTTCTAAAATATAAAAGTATTTATATTCATGTGACACATAAAGTTTCCATAAATGTTTATATCATATGGTATTTATATTAGATTAAATACATTTTCTCCTTTAGCTCTTCTTATTTCATTATTGTAAAAATACTGGAAAACCTTTCTTCTTGCTTTTTAAAATGCAGTGCACTTTTAGTGTACCAGAAACACACTCCACAACAATAGCACTGAGAAAGTCATATGTATTTGTTGATTAATTTTCTCCATATCTCCTTCTTATGTCCTCCCTCCCCCATCTCTATGTAACTACCATTTTACTCTCAACCTGTATTAGATTAAGTGCTTAAGAGTCTGTAGAAGAAAAACCAAGTGGTACTTTGTTACTTTACTTTAGAAATTGGTCCTCAATAACATGTATGCTTTTGCAAAGGAAAAAGTTCATAGCCTTTTCATAGATTAATATTATCCTATTTGTTTGTACATAGTACATTTTTGTCATCTGTTTATTAGTTGACACTTATGATCTTTACAGATTCTGACTATTGTGAATAGTGCCATAATAAATAAATATTGCTGATATCATTTCCAAATGCCAATCTAACTTCTGTTGGACAAATGCCAAGTATGTTTTAGATGGAGTAACATAAATTAATTACTTCACTAATGAAAAAGTGTTAAGAATATGTTTTGTCAGATTTTGCTGTGGAGTGAAACAGAATTGTCCCTTTTTCTTAGATAGTGCACAGACAACAGAGCAAAGAAAGGAATTGAATTGTATCTAGCTTGATAAAACAATGAGTTTAATTAGGATCACAATATAGGAGCCACTAGATTACTCTTCTCTTCCCAAGCAAACATTTACCTGCCTATTAATGCTTGAGAATAGGGTATGCCATTGTAAGTTCCTCCCCTAGCAATTCTTAACTGTCTTGTATTTTTGCAGGGAGGGGGGCATAACCTCTTGAGCATTTACCTACTTCATGGTAGATAAAAACCAGTCTTTTCGGGTCTGTAGTTATGGGTAATCAAAATGATGACAACTCCAGGGTAGATTTATTTAAAAGTTAATTCCATTCTTTATAATCAATAATCATTTGTCAAACTTTGCATATTTGTCTTATTATTTGTCCACTATAATTTCATAATTATTGTACCACATACTCAAATATTTATTCTGTACTTGGTCACTAGCATTGTGCTTTGTATCGTCAAATAGTTCTGTACAACAAATATGTACCTGAACATTTATGTATTTAAATATACAGAAAATATGATTCAAGAGTTTTGGGAGAGGGTATGGCATTGGTAACAGTAGAACAATCCAGTTATAAAGCCCTCAGAATCTAATTATTATCCCTAAAGTTAAATATAAGAGCAAAATACAACAGAACACTTAAAACCACTAAGATCTGTAAAGACATCTGGAAGGAAAATGGATTCTTAGCTCGGATTTTTTTTCAGCTTATGCCTAAAGGGAGTCCTCTGCCATAATCCATGCATAGCAGTGTGGTTTGTACTGTTAATGGTGGAGTAAACAGAGGGGAGAGTTCATGACTACTACCAATGTGGTGAGTGGAAATTCTCTCCAAATACTACATGCACCATCAATTGTCCAGCAAGCATATTGAATAATGAATACACTGTTTGAAAAATTCAATTGCTGATAACGTGTGTAAATACATAGGTGACAGTGAGATAAGAACGTTTATATTTCTTCAAAATCTGTAATTGACTGATTTAAACATTTTTTATTAGGTTTGGATATATATACATACATACACACTTTGGGGTATGTAATAGTGCAAAAATTAAATTTATCTAGAAATACTGAAAGTTTCAAGTAAACCATTTCCATTTCGCTGGCTGATACTCATGTGTTGGAATACATGAAAAAGTCTATAGCCAAGCACCCCTTTATAAAGCATTAAGTAATCATTCAAATAATGTATCTGTATCTGTGATTATATTTGTTTTAAGACAAATCACTGCTGAAACAAACAAAATGTCAGTGGTCCTTAGAGAAACAAACCAGGGCCCACAGAGGTAGTAATATATAAATTATAGCTTTCAAAATGTAAGCTTAAATTTATAACCGAGATATCAAGATTAATAGATATGTAAATAAAAGAGTAATACAAGCTAACACTGATTCCTAAAATGACAAGTTATTTAGTATGTATGAATTAACCAAGATACTGAAAATAGTATATATATATATATATATATATATATATATATATATATATGAAAAATAAAAGAATCTCTGGAAAATAATGATCCAATTTGAGGAATAAAATCTGAATTGAAAAGTAGGGCCAGCAGAAAAAATGGAAACAAGCAACCTCAGAAGGTAAAAGTTGAGGGACCCTCTTGAAAGAACCAGAGACTTGGGAGGTGAGAGACTCTCAGGATTCAAAGGGAGGGACTGTACATGAAATGCTGGAGAGGGAACTTGTAGAGTCCACCTCCAATAGAAAGGTGGGGCATCCAATGAGAGAATGGGGTTGCCATCTGACAGTCAAAAACTATCACTCAGAATTATTCCTATCTAAAAGAATTGCAAAGACAAAATTGGAGAAGAGCCTAAGGAAAGGGAGGTCCAGTGACTGGCCCAAATTGTGATCCAGCTCAAGGGGAAGCCCCAAGGCCTGACACTATTACTGATATTACAATGTGCTTACAAACAGGAGCCTAGCTTGACTATCCTCCCTGAGGCCCAACAAGCAGATGAAAGAGTCAGATGCAGATATTTACACCTAACCAACGGATAGAAGCTGGTGTCCCCTGTAGTTGAATTAGGGCAAAGCTAGAAGAAGCTGAGGAGGAGAGCCACCCTGGAGCAAGACTAACAATTCCAACTAACCTGGATCTCTGAGATCTCTCAGGCACTGAGCCACCAACCAGGCCTCATACACCAACTGATGTGAGGCCCCCAACACATATACAGCAGAGGACTGCCAAGTCTCTACTTAGTGAGAGCAAATGCACCCAATCCTTAAGAGACTTGATGGCCCAGGGAGGTCTGGTGGGGTGGGGGTAGGGAGTGGGGACATCCTCTTGAAGACATGTTAGGGGGGTATGGGATCTAGAACAGTCAGTTAGAGGGCATAGTGGGAGAGGGTTAAAGACTGAACTGTAAAAAAGACTAAAGAATAAAAAAAATTAAAAATTAAAAAAATCAGAGGTTTTTTGTCTGTGAAAAGGTTTATTAAAATGAAAAAAGAAAAAGCAGACACAACCTAAATATGTGAAAATCAATGGTACACATCTACAGAAAAAAGAAAAGAGAAAAGAAAATCTTTTCAAAGCAATTTACAACAGCATCAAATGCTTAGGTACCTAGGAATAAGTCCCATGGACAATTTGCATACTTTATGATATAAATTACAAATAGGATAAAAGAAATTGAGATTATTTTAAATAGAGACAGAGGTGAGAATGTTCATGGGTCAGACAATAAGATTCCAGATTTCTCAAAATTGTCAATAAGTTCAATAAAACCCTAATCAAAAATCTTCAAACTGATTTATAGTTTGTGGCAATTTGAATATGCTTGGTCCAGGGTATGGCACTACTAGAAGGTATGGCTTGTCGGAGAAGATGTGTCACTGTCGGCGTGGGGTTTTAGACCATCATCCTAGCTGCCTACATGTCAGTCTTCCAACAGCCTTCAGAGGAAGCCATAGAATTCCCAGCTCCTCCTGCACCATGCCTACCTGGACCCTGCTAGGCTCCCACCTTGATGATCCTGGACTGAACCTCTGAACCTGTAAGCCAGACCCAGTTAAATGTTGTCTTTATAAGGGTTGCCTTGGTCATGGTGTCTGTTAATAGCAGTAAAACCCTAACTAAGACATAGTCTCAGTTTAAGTTTAAAAAAGAATTATATTGTTTTTCATATTCCATAATTAATTGTCATTTTAAAGATAAATTGCTATTTTAAGATATTTTCAAATTTGAGATAAAATTATCTGATCCTGTTTTTTTATTCTAGCTTATTTTACAGCAGTATTATATTAAAAAGTCCATATGAGAAAACAGATTTGATAAATTGAACTTCAGGTTTGGTGATTCAGATAGAATTATTAATAAGTCACCACTGCCCATTGAATTACAGAATATAATGACTATAGTAAATATTCATTGGGTGTTCTTCCAAACTGATATTATTCCTCTCAGAAAAAAATCTTATTAAGGCTCAGGAAAAAATAAACAGTAATTTTTAGTGGTCTATGAGTTACCCTCCAGAAGTTGACAATACATCTCTATTCTTGGAAGCACTATATAGCTGAGATATAGAACATGGGGAAATATAGCTGATATTATCTGGAAATTATATCTCTACCATGTAGCTTTTAAAATGTTGGAAGATGTTATATATTCTACTGGAGAAGAAAAGTCATTATTATTTTCACCCAGCTACGAATCTTCTGAGCTATATAACAACTTGTCTGGCAATATATGATCACTGCAGCAGTACTGGCACAAATGTTATGGGAATAACCAACCACATTTTATCAAAACCAAGTCTTGCTCCAAGAGATGAAACCCATACATGACACTGTCAAAAAAATCAAGAACCTGTGACAAGATTGTTCATAGACACTAAGAAAAATCCTACAACTATAATTCTGCTAAAATACAGAGTGATAAAATTATTTCTGATGATTCATTGCTATACCATAGACTGGTGTATTGTTCAACGTTCATCAGCAAAGCTTCATAGAGTAGATGGCAGTTAGCACAGGGACCCATAACTGCTAATATTGCACCAATTAGAGTCTTCAGAAAGCTCAGGTATAAATGGAGTGTTATATCACTTTTGTCTTAATTACTGTTCTATTGCTGTTAAGAGAGACTGTGAACAAGACAAAGCTTATAAAAGAATGCATTTAATGGGGGCCTTACATACAATTTTAGAGTGTTAGTCCATTAATATTACGGCAGGAAGAAGACAGGCATGGTGTTAGAATAGTAGCCGAATGCTTTTGCATCTTGTTCTGTAGCCAGAGAGTCAATCACTACAGCTGGTTATGGTTTGTGAAACTGCAATGTTCACCCCCAGTGTCCAACACCTCCAAAAAAGCCACAATTTCTACTCTTTCCCAAGTAATTCCACTAACTGGAGATCAAGCCTTTAAATATATGAGCATGTGTAGGCCATTCTCAATCAAACCACCACAATACCCTTTGTAAGCTCAGGGATCTACATGGAACAGATTATCAAACCATTATACAAGTTTGAAGTGGCAGGTAACACCAAGGAAATAGCATTTGCCAGACACAACCTGGAAGATGCATATATAAACTAACAGATATTATGAAAGCATGGGCAAGACCTGTACAGGCTCAAGTGATATAAAATCAGAGAATAAAGCAGAGGATCGTCAGGAATTCCACACCTCCCTGAGAAGATTTTGTAGTTGATTGCTTCTGAGAATAGGACACTCAGTTTTTGTTGTTGTTGTTGTTGCTGCTGTTGTTGTTTTTGCTATCTTTAGATGGTATATCAAATACACTCAAAGGTAGGCCATACATTCATGTAAAGTTAGCCAAGAAAAACTAGAAAAATGGAGAGTATATGAAGAGGAAAGAGAAAAGGGAAAAATTAGAGGTGATAAATGTGATCGAAATTGCATGACATTCAGTCAAATGCATAAGATCTTACATTGTGTGAATCTCAAGGAATAAATAAAATTTATTTAATAATAAAGCTTCAAGAAGTAAGCAAAATATACAAGTCTCCAGATAACCTTTGAAAGTCACAAAGGCTCTCTCAAAGGCAATGCACCTACTAAACTATTTCTGCAGATAAGTGGTGGGCTAGCCAAGCCCCCAGCAAGTCCTGAACAGAACTCCTGAAATACAGATCTCCTGAGTACTTCACAGTGCTAAAGAGGAACTGGACTTCTAGATAGTTTTGAGCTGCCATGTAGGTTCTGAAAATCAAACATAGGTTCCATGAAGAGCACCCCTTGCCCTTAACCGTACAAACATATCTGTAGTTCACCCACCAGTGTTATAAATTATGTCAGTTAAGAGATATCACAAGTAATATCAAGGTGTTTTAATAAAATTTGTTAGATTTATTTTATTTTGTGGAATATAGTATACATAAAAGCCTTGCAATTATTTCCTGCTATTGGAACAGTAGATTTTTATTAACAGCTAATTATGAAGATGAAAGAAAATGGGCAAGAGTACTTGGTACTAGGCTGGAGAAACTGCTGAAAGGCTTAAAGTACTTGCTGCCTTTTTGGAGGACCCAAGATCAGTTCCTAGCATCCACATGGGGAATCTCAAACTGCCTGTATCTTCCTTTCTAAGTAAGGTGGCCCTCTCTGATTTCTTTGGATATCTTTATACACATTTCATATACTCACATACACAAAAATTAAGATGATATAAATTAATGATAAACTGTCACCAACAACACTTTTGTCACAGTCTTGCAAAATTACATGATCCTTCCTGTATTTATTCTTGGCTTATTATAGTGGTGAGAAGAAGCCAAAACCTTTAATTTATGACTAAATAGATCATAAGTTTCAAAACTGAAGCAATTTTTTCCTTCTAAAGCAAATGTGAGAATCTTGGACACCAGAAATAAATTTGTTAACTTCTTCACTAATAGATGTTACCTATGTTAATCTTTTTATTTCTCTGTATTTCGCCTGGAAATGCCTTATCTCCTCCACACTTTGACACCATTTGCTGCAACATTTAAACTTATTCAACTAGCCTCTCCAAACATAGACTAGTAATCATTTCAAGTAATTCAAGTATCCTTATGTCAATAATGGCAAAGTCATTTAAAATAAAAGAATTTAATTTTTAACCATTTTTTCTACCACCTCCGTTTTACTTAGGTAAATGTATAATGCTCACAGCACTATAGAAATGAAGACAAATATAATTAATTTGGGATACAGAAATTTTTAAGAAATAAGAGTAATCAAGAAATATGGATCAGTGGTTAGCAGCAGTTAGTGATCTTGCAGATGTCTTAGATTTTCTTTTCAGCCACATGGTGGATTGAAAACATCTATAACTCCAGCTCCAGGGGATATGACACCTCATATTGAACTCCACCAGCTCCTTCACACTAACATGCCAATAAAAATAAACAAATTATTACTAATTTTAAAAAGAAACAAGAGAAGTATCTATCCTCTTTCTCTACATAAACATGAATATCTAATATGCAATAATATACAAGTAAACTGGCTCTCTTGTTTATAAATTACCATTCCATTCTGTAGGCTATGTGGTTAAATTTCTTAATGATTTATGAATAGTTGATTTAACTCTTTTTCCTTTATGTGTTTGTCTGTCTATATATTGAAATGTAGATATTTCCAAGTTACTGTTGAATGTTATTATATGCCTATTCTGCTTAATTACTGTTTAATCTCTGTGAGCTCAGTGCCTGTCTTTTAGGGCACTTAGAATCTTGCATTAATTTTGTTACTACTGAATAAAAAGCACTATCGTGCTTAATACCCCTGATTATTAAAAAAAAAAAAAAAAAAGCATAATGACTTCCCATTCCCTGGCCCGTTCCTGAAATGATCATTTAAATGATAGACTTTTCAGCTATTTAATCATTCCAATAGTGTCTGGTTAGTAAAAGAACCCTAAACTTTTTATTATGTTAATTATGCAAACTACTTGGCTTTGGTCACCATTGGGTTTCCTGAAGGGAGAGATTATGGGGAACTTTATGTAAGTGTGAATTTCCTTTGCTCCTTGTTATCCAGAGGCCCACAGTTATAGCTGAAGATGGTTCTCTGAAGAAAGACTGAGAAGAGACCCAAGACAGCACTGTTTGCTATGAGGAAGGAAGAGCCTAGCGTTAGTGCTTTTAGATCCACATCTTCCATGCTGTGATTAGAGACTAAAATATAATCACAGATTGGACACAACTCAAGCAGAGACAAAATTGTTTTCAGAAGATATTATTGGATGGTTTTCTTTCCTTAAAGAGGAAGAAACTCAAATGAGCTTGGATGGATTCCCAGATTGCACATCTGCTTGTCTAAATCACACCTGAGAGGTAGCAACCTAACAGATGGGAGTGAGAAAGATTAAAGAATGGCTTCTTTTTAATTTTATGTGCCTATAATCACAATGGCTTACACTCATTATAAAAAGGAGTCTTTAGGCTGGTAGACATTCCTGTAAATATAGACTGCACCACCTGTGTGTCAAACAAGTAGATGCAGGTGCAATGGTGGGCTCCCTTGATGAACAGGATAAATGTCTAGTTAGATATGCACATGTCATTCTAGCTGCTCATTCCTCTTTCTCTTACACACTATAATACATTATAATAGCATTACATAGGATATCATAAGTGCTGCTTAACACATCTTTGTTTTCATTATTGGGGAGAATGAGTGGCTGCTATCTCCTCCATTTCTATTCCAAATGTGCTCCTTTTTGACTCCTCATCAATCTCTGGCATTTTAATTTGTTAAAAAAGTATATTGTATATGTTAAAAATGATGAAGACATATTAAATGGTCTAAATTTTTTCCTTTAAACTATGTGTGTGGCATTTAGGGGATTGGTTGAATTGAACTACTAAAACATATAAAACTTTTATTTTGAGATTTTAACTCAAATATATTTCTCCCATCCCTTTCTTTTTTTCTCTGCAACTCCCACACTCCTTCAAATTATTAGCTTCTTTCTATAGTATTATAGTATGCATTATGTATGTACAGATATATTCTTAAATATAACCTGTAAAATCCATATAATGCAACTTGTATAGGCATTATACATACAGGCTGCATACTATACATACATATACTATACATAAGTCGTAAGGGCTGATTGACTGGCTCTGGACAACCTTGGTATAGCCATGGCTTCTGTTACCAGCTTCACACAATTTCCAATATAATTCTTTGTTTGTTTGATATGTGTTGGGGGGGCGGGGTCCTCCATCCAGTTTGGTTGGCATGTTGATTGGTATCATCCTTGTTTAGCTTTTGTTTGGAAGATTTGATGAATATAACTTAAATTAAGTAAACTTAATTTTATATAATCATTGAAAACAAAGTGAAAATAATTAATATAGCATGTCTTAAATACAAACAATAGTACTTGGATTATGAAGAACTTAGTATGTCAATGAAAGAGAACATGAAGGAATAGTACATTCTAACAAATTATCCCTTAAAATACGCTGTGTTCAGGGTTAGTTCAGTTTAAGAAGAAAGTGTTTAATCACACTATCAAAACAGGAGAGATTAAATATCTAGGTGTATTCTTAGAACTTTTTAAGTATAAAATGTTTCATCACTGCAATGAATCCATAGTGCAAAGCTGAGCGAGACAAAGATCAGCAGACATTCAGTCTGACAATGAGTTAACTGACTGATGTGAAGCAGCCTGCTAGCTTTGACTTGCTCCTTCATAATTGTTCCACTTAATCATGTACACCAGTATTGGTTAGCATTTATAGATCTCTTGTGCTCAGCCTCTTAGATGGGGTTCTTTTTCTTCCCATGCAGGTGTCAATATCTAGTTTTGTAAAACATGGAGGAGGAAATGTAAGGTACAGTGGGATCTGACATGAACAAATAGCAGTGGATTAATTATGACCATGAAATCTATGTTCTAAACGGAACGTGGTGTTTGATGATCTCCTGTAAGTCATGAATTAGTGCATGATGGTCATTTTCAATTAGATTTCATCAAACTCTTAATTATGCAAAATTCTTCATTCTGAAAAAAATAACTTAATAAAGAAAGAATTTTATATCATTCCATCAAATAACCTCTTTTGTAATAATAAATAAGTAAATCTTCTAGTAAGTGGTTACATTTAGTCTATACTTTAAGAGTTTTTAATTTTGATAGTTAAGTATAAATGGTTTGACTACCTCTATGATTCAGTAGTGTAGCCTCTTTGGCCGTCTCTTAGAAAGAATGGACATGAATACATGAATAAGAAATATCCATATTTTTTTTTTTACAAGTTATCACAGCTCATGTAAAATCCATGACTGTGAGCAGGCATGAGAGCACTGGTTTTATACATTTAATTTATTAGATCCTTGTTAAATATGATTGAATTAAATAAAATACAGGCACAGGAAACTAGTATTTCTTAAAAATTATGATCAATATGCAATGCATTTATAATATAATCATCTCCAAGAGACTCAGTGGAAGTGTACATCACACACAAACACACAAACATACACGTACTCACACACACATACACAGCACCATACACACATGACAAAGATAATGTGGATATATAATAAAAACTTTTGGAAAAGTTATCTATCTAAATTTGTCAATAAAAGCTCAATCAATTGTAAGTTTACATGAAGAACAACTTTGAAGACATTTATTATCAGAAAATGAAGGACATATAGGAGATAAGTGAGTTTAACTCTAGTATTAACCCAAATTCACAGGCTGTGGAGAATAGAGTGAAATGTATGCAGAGCCTCCAATAAAGGCAACTTCCATATCAGTCATCTCATGTACAGTATGGCCTCCTGAAATTCATACAGGATCTCGCTGTATGGGGGCTGGCATTGGAGAAATATATTCCTGCTTATGCCTGTCCTTCCACGAACAACAGGAATATGGTTTTTAGAATTGATAGTGTCTTGTATTTTGCCAACATTTATGCAGCTACAAAATAATTTCAAAACCTTCATATTTCCTAACATAAAAAAGCAGAAAGTATGTGTGTGTGTGTGTGTGTGTGTGTGTGTGTGTGCACGTGCGCTTCCTCGCAAGCGCATGCGCGCGCATGTGTGTGCTCTTGGTATCTGTGGAGGCACCAAAATCTTTTGAGTTCAGACTCTATCTTAGAGAACCTGATCTAAGGTTGAACTCAATTTAACTAACAAACTGGCATCTAGGACCAGTTTCCAGGTCACCCCCAAAGATGGCCTGTATCTAAGCACCAATTTCCAGGTTATTCTCCAACAAATCTGCATCTCCAGGTTACAAGCCTGTCCATGACCCTTAACTTCCTAACAATCACCAATCAGGAGTAAAACAGAAGTTAAGTTTATAGTTTGGCTCCCCACGCCAACCAATTATGTTAAAGGCCATAATGGCCTCCCAAACATGTGCACCAGGCTAGATACACTCTTCTTACCTCTATAAATGCATGCCTGAAACAGGTCTTGCTTCCCGCATCCCCCCCCCACGTTCTCTTGAGTCAAAGATGGTGGTGTAGCCTAAGCTCAAGCTTGTAATAAGGAGACCCTAAAACATTTGCATTGGAATTGGCTCCTTGGTGGTCTTTTGATGGGAAGAGGGAACTTGTAGAGTCCACCTCCAGTAGAAAGACAGAAAAGCCATCAAGTGGAATGATGAGGTTCCCATCCCACAGTTAAAAAAAAAAAAAAAAAACCCTCTGACCCAGAATTGGTTCTGTCTTAAAGAACTGCAGGGCCTAACACTATTACTGATGCTATGGTGTGCTTATAGACAAGACCCTATAGCATGGCTGTGATCGTATTGGCCTAACAAGCAGCTAACTGAGACATAAGCAGATACATCCAACCATTGGAATGAATTCAGGGACCCCTGTGGTTGAATTAAAGAAAGGCTGGAAGAATTTGAGAAGGAGGGCAATACCATAGAAAGATCAGCAGTCTCAACTAACCTGGACTCTGAGATCTCTCAACACTGAGCCACCAACCAGGCAACATGTACTATCTGGTCCGAGGACCCCGACACATATACAGCAGAAGACTGCCTGGCCTGGCCTCAGCGAGAGAAGAGAAGATAAGCCTAATCCTTTAGAGACTTGAGGCCCCAGGAAGTGGGGAGACCTGACGGGCTGAGGGTGGGTTCAGGGGGTAGGACATCCTCTTGGAGACAGGGGAGAGGAGGAATTGGATGAGGAATTGTCAGAAGGGCAGACACGAGGGGGAAAACGACTGGACTTAAAAAAAAAAAAAAAAAAGATTAAAGATAGATATATAAAAAAATCTAGTATGAAAAGAACCAAACTTATAAAAAAATTATAAGAAGAGACCTTATATTGGTAATTCCTTTTCTTTGTAATATTTTTAAAAGTTCTTCATTGTCAAAATAATTTAATTTATATTTATGAAGTTGGATGCAGAATACTTTCATTGTTGTGAAACACCATTATATTATCCTATATCATTACACTTAGCTTACTCAAACTGCAAAATGCAACGTAAGTCATGGAAACCATCAGTTTCCATTTCTACTGTTTGCTATTTTAATAGTGCTATACATTTGGAGTTACATAATATGCAAATTTTGAAATTGCCTTTTTAAACTAATGTCCTGAATATTTATCTAATTTCTTACGAATACTAATAGTTGTTCTGTTTTAATCCTGTGTAACATTATATGCAAAAATTATACCATGATTAACTTAGCCATTCACTTTAACGTATTGTTTTAAGATTAGCATTCATACAAAAGATACTAAAACCATTCACTGTAGCAGTATGTAAACATATCATATATTAGAATGAATGGTCAAATGTAATTACTAGGTCTTGGGTATTTTGGTATTCAATGTATGATATAACATATACCCCATACCATGTGTTACATGTCATGTATCATATAATATTATGTATATATTTAAAATTGCACATAGGTACATAGTAATCTTTTAAATTTTTTGAGAATTTCAATCATGAATAGTAGATTTACATAATTTCATATACATACATATACGAGTATATATATACACGAAATACGTATATATATACAAAATATATATATATATATATATATATATATATATATATATATATATATGACACACACACACACACAGACACACACATACAATGTTTTTCCTCTAATTTTCAGTGCCAGGCATAGGTATAGATCACCTCCATTTGAGTTTTGATCAGGGTCAAGGACTCCCCAAACAGCATAAGCTATCATCATTGACACTGGTTGCCTTTCAGTGTCAATGCATACTTGCTTATTCTATTTAGTGTACCTGGTATGTCTATATGTACATATATGTATGTCTGGCCACTTAGGTTTGGGTTTGGATACCTTATCAGGGATCTTGTCTTTAGAGAAGTTTGTTTCTCTCTCTCTCTCTCTCTCTCTCTCTCTCTCTCTCTCTCTCTCTGTGTGTGTTTGTGTGTGAGTCTGTCTCTCTTTCTCTGACTCTCCCCCTCCCTCTCTTTCTTTCTGTCTGTCAATATCTAGGGTGGGGATTTATGAGATTTCCTCCATTCACATTATCTTGTTAACCAATGCTGCCACTGTGTATATATTTCTTAGGTAACTTTATTTTTAAGATGCTAAAGTCTCATGATGTGATTCCCTGTCACACATAGAATAAAATAATTTACAGCACACAGACTGGTCCTCTAATTCTGACAATTCCCATCCCTCCTCAATAGTGATTCTGAGCCTTACATGTGCTTTCAATGTTGTAAGAGATCATTATAGTTCCTGTTTCATTATACTTAGTTTACTCAGAGATATCAACTGGGGATGGATATTCCAAAATGCAGATGTATCTCTGAATTTTGACTAGTTGCAGATTTCTTTGTCACTATCTGTTAAAACAGTAGTTTCCTTGATAAAAGTTGAAAACTACAGTTATCTGTCAGTGTAAGTATGTTTAAAATATGGTTGGGAAATTCCACTAGTTTAGACAATAGTAGTTTCTTCATTATGCCGCATACTTAACCAGCCAAAAGATGTTGGCTAGGTTTACATTACTAGGCTTGGATTCCTTTCTATTGAGCAGTTCTTATATACCATTAAATGGCCATTTGTTACCATTGAAATACAAATGACCTGGATACATCTTGCTATTATGGTCATAGGTATAATTCATAGATGAAACAGCTGGGTCGTATGTTTAATTACTTTTATCCATTTACAGCTTTTATGACATCTTTCAATATTTCAAGAGCTAGGTCTCAGGGAAGTAACTTCTAGGTCAGTTTCTGCTCTATACTCCTAAGACCTTTGTTCAAAGGGTATGGTGTCTATCAGATCATGTTCTGAAAGGCAACCAGTGTCAATGATGATAGCCTATGCTGTTTGGGGAGTCCTTGACCCTGATCAAAACTCAAATGGAGGTGATCTATACCTATGCCTGGCACTGAAAATTAGAGGAAAAACATTGTGTGTGTGTGTGTGTGTGTGTGTGTGTGTGTGTTTGAATTATGTTTTTATACCCATGAAATATACCTACATTATAACATCATTACTTTGCCATCACTATGGGTACAGTCTTACAAGGCTTCTTTCACTAATGTTCGTGTGTCATAATACTCAATCCTTGTTTATTCAAGCATATTTTTGAGATTTCAGGTAATCTCTGTCATATTAGAAGACAATTTCTCGCAGGGGACATCCTGTTCCTCTGCCTCTTACAATCTTTCAGTCTCATGTTGTTGAATGTTCTTTGATGCTTACATGTAGGAGCTATGTAGCTAATGTAACAATTGTAGTTGGGCACCTCATGGTTATTTCATATATCATATGTTGACAAGTTGTAGACTCTGTACTAGTCTTCATCTGATTAAAAACAAGGAAGAAATTTTTTTTACTTTATTTACATTTCAAATGTTTCCCCCTTTCCAGATCTCCCCTTTGGAACCTCCCCATTCCCTCCCCCTTCCCCTGCCTCTATGGGGGTATTCCCCCACCCACCCACCCACCCACTCTCGTCTTCCCTCCTTGGCATTCTTCTATACTGGGGGATCTAACACTCTCAGGCCCAAGGGCCTTTCCTCCCCTGATGGATAACAAGACCCTCCTCTGCCGCATATGTGGCCAGCACCATGGGTTCCTCCATGTGTATTCTTTGGTTGGTGGATCAGTCTCCAGGAGTATCGGGGGGGTCTGGCCAGTTGACACTGTTGCTGCCTCCCTGGGGATGCAAACTCCCTCAGCTTCTTCAGTCCCTTCCCCAAATCCTCCATCTGGGACCTTACACTCTGCCCAGTTACGCATAACTGTGAGTATGAACATGATTATTTAGAATATTTAAATATAGTTGGAAATTATATTGGTTTAGTGAAACAGTGTCCATGCCTTATGTTTGTCCTATATCCCTGCCCTGCCCACTTTATCACCATACTCTGATGTCTAGGTCATGACTAACAGCCTATGCACCAGTCCAGTTTGGTGAGGGTTCCAGGTTTCCACCAGCCTGCGCTTTTGACATGCTACAATTTTACTATATTTTTCATAGAATTACTGTGAGAAATGAAGAAGAAAATTGAGAGAATTCATGACATACACCTTTAATCCCAGGACTCTGGACACAGGGACAAGTGGTCACTGAATTTGAGGCCAGTGTGGTCTACATGAAGAAACCCTGTGTCGAAAGGAGAGAGAGAGAAAGAGAGAGAGAGAGAGAGAGAGAGAGAGAGAGAGAGAGAATTAAATTTAACTTTACTATTGATTCATTCTTTATTAATTTATCTTTGGTTTTGAGTAAGAGTCAAGCAGAAACAATACTCTTGTCTATGTTATGCCCAAACTCAACAACTCAAATGCATCTCTTTCCAGCCCTAATTTCCTATTTAAAACATGTGTATTCTAATTATTCAGGGTGGTTTCGACATTTTTTTGTCTGTATAAATTGTTCTCAGGTGGACTGTAGGATCACTAAGTTTCTAGTCATGATAAAAAAAAAAAAATTCTCCATTCCAGAAATCACATTCTCCTATCCAGTACATTTTAAGTTATAGTATGCAAAGAACAATTCCTTGTCCTTGTAACTTATCCATCATATGTAAACAATATCCTTACTAATTCACTCATTTTTTCGTGTTTCTTTTACGTGAGACTGATGAAGCCTACACAAAGGAGAGATGCAGAAATAAAGCAAATTATACTCGTAACAAATATTTGACAACATTAATTTCAAGTGGACTGTTTCAAATTATATTTTCTAGAGAAAGCTAAAAGGTAATATTTGGAAGGATTTGAGAGGTCCTGCTTATAGTCAGTACAGGACACACAGAGATATCAAAATCTCAGCACAAAGCTGATTATTACTCTGAAAGAACAAGTAGGGACAGAAGACTGCCTCTGAAATGGGAAAAAGCAAACAGTAGGCACTAGATGTTTTTTGTTTGTTTGTTTTTTGTTTTGTTTTTATTTTTTACCAGGATTGGGTTTTGAAGGAGAAAAAGGAAACTGTGTGCTAGGGCCAGTTATGAGTTGGTCCTTATTAGTCAAGTTAGCCAGTGTAGGCAAATAGTGAATCTTGGTTGCTGAACATTAGTCAGGAATGAGTCAGTGATCAAAATAGGGAATAGATCTTGAGGACTTTAGGAATGTATTCTAATGGTTTATTTAGCAAGGGAAATAAAAGGGTAAATGAAAAAGCGTGCTGCTGCTGTGTTTGCCATGCTTGATCACTTCAATATTATGACAGAGGTTTTTAATGCTTATGTATTTTTGGTGTTGTTTCTAAATAAATCCATAGTTGATACACTTAAAAAGATTAATATTTTATCATAATTTGGTGTCTTATGAATAGATTTAAAATAATTAGAAAAACCTTCCACTTCTTTTCTTCCTGAGTTTTGCTGTTGTATTTAATAAATATGAGCCTGAAAGACAGCTCAAGTAAGAAGGTACCTGAGGGGAACTCTGACAAATTTAGTTTGATGTCCCAAATCCAGATGTTAGAAGGAATGAACTGATTCCCATCTATTATGGTTTCCTATCAGTTGCTGTGATAATGCATTCCACCCAAAGCAACTTAGAATAATTTATTTGGCTCACTATTCCAAGTCATACTCCATCAGAGAGCAAAATCAGGGAAGGAACAAATGGCAGAACCCTGAAGTAAAAACAATGGTGGAATACTTCTTTCAGATTTACTTCCTGATTTAGTTGTAGGTACTAACTAGGTAGCTTATGTGTAAAGCCTGAAAGAACTTCTCTAGAGATAGTACCGTTTACAATTAACAGGTAATGCTATCTAGGTCAGAATCCTTTACTTTGAAGCCTCTGAGACTGAGATAATACAAATTTTAAATGCAGTACTCTAATTTTCTACCCTAATTTATAAATATCCTATTTTTCAAAATCTCATTCAAATTTAAAATTCATACTCCTGTTCTTTCTGACTGAGTTTTTAAATTGCCCATTATCCCTGTTCTTATATTCACATTATTAATGGGTGTCATAAGTTGTTTACCAATTAAATTTAACAGCCCTGGACAGATATATAAATAGTTCTTTTTATTCTCAAATAATACTGTTTATTTTCTGTACTCCTACTGAGTGAGAAACAAATCTTTTCTAGAATAAAATGTAGTAAATTAAATAAAAATTTGAGCTATGTAGCACTACATGTAATACCGTGGTTAGTAGATACACTGTTTTCTTCTCCTGCCTGATTCCACTGAGCAAACACCAATACTGAAACACACCCAAGGAAGCAAGGCTCTCATTTGAGATAGCATCACCCATAGCAATTCTTACAGAAAGGATTATCTTAAATCTAGTTATCTGCCTCAGAAATACATTTACTGCTTATTTATTTCAATCATCCTTAAACATTTGTCTTCCCTATAATTGCAAATCTGAGACTCTAAGAGTGTTTAATGTATGACCATGAAGTAAGTTGAATGAAAAACAGGCATTACATTAATTTCACATCTCTAGGCATGCTTGAGTGCTATGTGTATGTGGTTAAAAATCATTCAATATTTTCTACTCTGCTACTTATCTGTCAGCATCTCAATGTAGTTTGTTTCCCCAAGGACTGTAAGAAATAATTGGGCCTGTGAAGCAAACATTCCTAAATGAATAATCTGATTCTGTTATAGGTTAAAAGGCAGATCTCAAAAACATGTCCTAATAAAAATGTGAAATATGATATTAATGACTTAAAATTTCACACTTCTCTTGAGACCTCCACTGTTAATAACCCCTAGTATCATAGATAAAACTGAGGCAGTAGTCATTACTAAAATAGATTTTCTAGCAGAATTAGACATCATCTCCACAAATCAATAATCATTTGAAGCTAACAGGGTGATTAAATGACCTCCTTCTTATTTTGGCTCATGTTGACTTGCTTTTTAATCTTGATTTAGAGGCAAAGAGCTAGAAACAAAGATAAACCGAGGACTTAGAACATTAGAGCTCTAGCTTGGGGACGATTCATTACTGAGGTTAAGGGCTCCCTCCCTTCAATCAGGGATTTTTCTACTTAATCAATGCATTCTGGAAGAAAAACTAAAAATTCTAGGTGCACACTGTACAAATTCTACAACTTAAGGCCATTTTTTTTTCTTTTAAAAGATCTGCACCATTAGCTTTTCTACTGCAGGTATTATTTTTTTATTTAATAATTTACCATGTCTATGATGCTTGGGGTTATCTTTCTAGTGACTGATATTTCTGTCATTAATTCTTTCCTTTCACAAAGTTTATCCCTCCTCACTCTTTAATGTTCATTAAAGAATTGTCTCAAATCAGTATCAAATAAATTCTACTTTTGAACTCTTTTCTTACCATGGAGAGTAATACAACCAATATTTAAGAAGAGTTATTAATAGTTTGAATTAGTATAATTCCAATACCTGTATAAGAAACTGGTGATAAAATAATAATATCCAGGCTTTAAAAGAGATAGCCAATGCTATCCAAAGGAAGAACAGGGACAAAAAAACGGAGCAAAGACTGAAGGAAGGGCCATCTGGGGACTTCCCCACTTGGGGATCCATCCTATCTTCAGATACCAAACCCAACACTGTTGGCATTGCCAAGAGGTACTTGATGACAGGAACCTTGTAGGACTGATCCTTGGGAGATTCAGCCAGCAGCTGACCAATACAGATGTGACTGCTTGGAGCCAACCATCAGAGTAAGCTCAGGGACACTGGTGAGGGCGCTGGCAGGAGGACTGGAGGAGCAGAGGGGAATTGCAACCCTATAGGAAAAACAACATCAGCTGACCGAACCATCCAGTGCTCCCAGGGACTAGACCACCAACCAAGGAGAGTACAGGGAGGGATCCACAGCTCCAGATACATAGATGGCAAAGGATGGCCTTGTCTGACTTCAATGGGAGGGGAGGCCCTTGGTTCTGTGGCGGTTTAATGCCCCAGTGTAGCTGGATGTTGGAGGAATGAGGCGGATAGGTGGGGGAACACCCTCATCAAGGAAAAGGGGAGGGAGGAGAGGGAGGTTGTGGGATAGAGGGCTTGTGAAGTGTTAACCTGGAAGTGGGATATCATTTGAAATGTAAACAAATGGAATGATTGCTAAAAAAGATAGCCATATAAAGGAAGTCTAGTTATGTGTACTAAAGAAACATGGTATATATATATGGAGAGAGAGAGAGAGAGAAGAACAGCTTCTGTTTATTTAAAGTGTATTATGTGCAGAACACTTCCTTTTTTATAATTATTTTAATTTTAAGGTACATTATCTAGCCATGGTGGAAGCAGAAGCAGAGTTATACTGCCAAACATCAGGCAAGACTCAGGAAGTCTTGGAGAAGAGTGGCGAAAGAATTGAGCAAGTCAGAGGAATCAAGGAAACCACAAGAAGACCCACAGTGTCAGTGTCAACTAACCTGGGCACATGGGGGTTCACAGCCACTGGGCTACCAACCAGGGAGCATTTGGGAACTGGACCCATGCCCCCTACATAGCTGTAGAAAATATATAGCTTGTTCTTCACTTGGTACCTCTGACAAATGGAACAGGGGCTGTCCTTGTCTCTGTTCCCTGCCCGGACTGTCTGGATGGAGCTCCGTGGTAGATTATGTGCCTAGTCCTTCTAGG
The DNA here is from genome assembly GCA_019843965.1 of Rhynchomys soricoides. Classification (NCBI taxonomy): domain Eukaryota; kingdom Metazoa; phylum Chordata; class Mammalia; order Rodentia; family Muridae; genus Rhynchomys; species Rhynchomys soricoides. The sequence goes on from JADRCH010000080.1 coordinate 6,869,382, forward strand.
ACTAGATGATCCAGGGTGAGGTGTAACCAAGGGTGGTTCTTTCTTCTCTGAGGAGAAAGGTGGAGGCAATTTGGGGAGATATTTGTAACTAACAGGAGGACTGGAAGGAGAGGAGGGAGGCAGGCTGTGATCAGGATTCAAAGTAAATGAAAAAATTATTGGAAAATAAATAAAATAAAATAATAATTATTATGTCTTTTCCTCCTTTCTTTCCCTCTCTGTCATGCAATCCCTCTTTGCTTTTTCTCTCATAATGGCCACTATTTTTTAAGTTATTGATACAGTGTGTGTGTGTGTGTGTGTGTGTATGTGTGTGTGTGTGTATTCCTAAATATTTATTGTGTTCAATCTGTATATTTTTACTTATATACAAGATATTTCAGGGCTGACAACTTGGTGTTGGGTCACAATTAGGGAACTCTTCTATTCCCTGGAGAAGACTTATTTCTCCTGATCTCAGCATTTTATAATTGCCTGTAGTTCTTTGTATGGGGTTGAGGCCCCATATTTCTTCCTTCCATGTTAGCATGTTTATTGGTGTCATTCTTGCACAGGTCTTGTCTAGGCAGTCATGTTCATAACACTTATTCGTATAGCTTCTCTGACATAACAGGAGACACAATTTACAGGAAAATTTCTTGCTCATTAATTCCTGAGCCTTTGGGCAGGAGTTGTATTATGGATGTATCAGGGCAGCAAAAATTTGTTTGGGTCTTTATCTAGATAAAGATAGTATGATAATATATAAATAAAACCTGATCTATATCACACTTTTTAAAACCACAGTTATTTAAACAGCTGTAAATATATTTAGAATCATAGGTGATCCTGTATATATTAAACAAAGTGAAGAGATTTAATTTTATAAATGACACCAAGGATATGTCATATTTGATATATAACTTTCCATTGTGCTTATTTTTCATCATTCATATTTTTGGATTAATTTTCATTTTCAACTTAACTAGATTTATAATAATCACAAAAACATATCACTATGTGTGTCAATGATTGTGTTTTCAAAAAGATTTAATGAGGAGGGCAGAACCACTCTACCCTTGGAGGACATCATGCAACAGCTTAGCTGTCAGATTTAATAAAGAATAAAAATGAGCAGAGCATTAGCCTTCAATCATTTTTGCATTTTGACATCACATGCAATGTGAGAGCAGTGTAAAGCTGCCTTCTGGTCCTATCGCCATTAAGGTCCAAAGAGGATGGACTGTATTCTTAAACTTTGACCTAAAATAAGCTATTTCTCCTTTAAGTTACTTTGTCAAATAGTTTTTTATACATAGAAGCCAATAATACATAAAATGTATGTAATAAGTAAGAATATATTTGTGAAATTTGACCATATGCTTCTTTGGCCTTTAGAGCTGGCATGTGTGACAAACTTTTGGCTAGAAAAACCCTAGAATGCTATAATTGAAGCCTAATGGTCCATTTTTAAGTGAGTTTGGAAGAACAGAATGCTAAAGGAAATGTGAACAGTGAAGTCCTGACACCTAAGGTTGCAGAAAGACAGTAGGGTTCTATAAGTAACTGGGCCACAGGTCATTCATGTTATAGCCTGGCAAAAAAACAAGCAAGTAAGCAAACAAACAAGCAAAGTCTTTAATGTTCTTCTTCCAATGTCCTGAAAACTTGATTGAGGTTGACAAAAATAATAATGGACTAGTTGCTTCAGTGGAATAAATTTGAAGTTAAGAAAATATTCAGACTGTATCCTTGTTAGTGCTTAATATTTTGTTTCAGGTTTAGAAGTAAGTTAAAATTAAGATATGAAAAATGTGCAGTTTGGTGGGAAAAGGAGAGAGTATAACAGTATATCAGTGTTGAGTAAGGACAAATTCAGTTTAATTATTAAAAAGATCCACCCACCAAAAATGAGAATTCTAGTAGTCTACAAAGAACAATATGAGAGGTGACATGAAGCTAAGACTCTAGCCATGGAAGGTTCCATCTTATGAAAATGAAAATTCATTCAGAAAAAGACAATTTACAGGAGAATGCCTATAGACAATTTTAATCATAACACATAAGGTGAATGGAAGAAAATGAGGGAATAGTCAGAGCCGGCAGTAGAATATGGAAGCTTCATCTGCATGGTATTCTTTGTGGGCATAAATGATAAAAGTTTATTATAGTAACCATTGAAAGAATCAAAGTTACAAAAATCACCTGAGACAAAACACTGTACTCAGGGTTAATGTCCTTATAAAGAGACTGTGAGAGATAACTGTCTGATGTATCCTTAGGGTACAATCTATAACCTTGTCCCCCAGAAAACTAAGGTAAAAATTTATGAGTTATAGTGATTTGGTTTACATTTTTGTATTAATTTTTTATTTTGCTAAAATATACGTCTTGAGTGATGGAAGTTATTTAGTTTCTTTACTTATTCTTAAAGATACATATGTTTGTGATAATAGTCTTTGTGTACTGGTAAGTATTTGAAAGAAAAACTTATGATGAACTAATGGAGCCCTGATTTAAAATATTTCCTGGTCTCCTTAGATTAAAACTGTAGCAAATTTAATACTGTGATTCTTCAATGCAATAGTCTAGGAAGCTACAATTTAAGGAAATTCCATTATTTCTTAATAGAGAGGTAGAAATGAGATTCATCAAGAAAATAGGCATTAAGATGCATAATAATTACAAGTTTAAATTATAAAATTATCATTCAGCTAAACTATAAGAATTTCTACTCAAAAAAGAAGAAAATATATAAATATTTTTATTAGAAATTATTCTCAGTCACATCTTCCATAAGTTATATTTCTATTATCGGCCTTTTCTTGATTTAAAATTATTTTAAGATTTGGATATTAATAAGTATTTTATTTTTAAATTTAAGACTTTATTTTTTTTTCTCGATACAGAAACTTAATAACTGCTCTCAGTTTAGCTCAGTGGAAGAATGCTTGTTTTGAAAAAGCAATACTTTCAGTTCAATATCCAATTCCACAAATTATAGCCCATGAACTTGATATCCATTGGAGATAAATAAGATTCATAAGAATAAAATATATGTAATTAATTTAAGTTTAATATCATATTTTAAATAGTGGCTATATTTAGCAACATAATCAGAAACTAATGTCTACTTTTCAATAATATAATCTCTTGAAGGGTGTGACATGACTAAAGCATATTTTCTTATCTATATATAAAATAAAATTTTGAGGTTGAAAATATAGCTTAGTGGGCAAAAGCATTTCAATATAATTTTTGAGGTCTACATTTTAGTGACCTAGCATACATGTGAATTCATGGATGTTTACCCATTCATAATACCATTAGAAGGTAAGCAACAAGACCCATGCAGAAGCTATAGCTAGACAAGAAAAGCCACTGACTCCTGGCTTCAAGTAATAGTCTCTGGTTTAATCTATAAGGTGAAGACAGAGAAAGACATCTTTTATCAACATTTCCTTCACCTGTACATATAAACATGTCCATGTACAGTGAAACAACAAACATGCAAATATACATTCTCACATGCACATACAACACACATTCACATATTTGCACACAAAAAGCAAATCATAAATGTTACAATATTTACCTAATTCTTAAAAGTAAGCTCCTCAAAACTTGGTTTAAAATGTTATTATGGTATGAATATTATCCCCCCCCAGACTTATCTCAATCTTTGTTACATTAGGTCTCCTTCTTACTCCCAGCCCCATGATCTCATAAATAAGACTAGGACTCAAAATATATCTACAAATACTTTGGCCATACAGCTAGGCTCTTCTTAGGTTAGTGCACAGGTACCATGTAACCATCTTGCCATATCTTGCCAGATGGATCTTCCACTTGGCTCTATCCGAGTCTTTACTGGATGTTCCATCTTCTATTTGCTGCTTAAGCTATGGGCCATCATTTTTTTTTTAACTGATAGATGCCACATAAATGCAGACACAAGATAATTCTCTGTGTATCTTACTTTTAATATTTTGTTTCCAGCTGATGACACGCCTCAGATAGGTTATGGAATGTTTAAGAATATACACCTGGCTAGAGGAAGCTGATCACTAGAATATTCCTTTGAAGTTTATAGTTTATTTTTCCTATCTCTCAGTGCCTGATTTTCAAAGAAATTATAAAATTAAAAGAAACAAATCTTTTTGTATCATAGCTTTACAACACCTCCAAATCATATTGTCAACCATTTTCAGATCAAATGCATAAAATTATAAAGGTATTTGAAGGACTTTACCTGTGACTAGAGCTTGCATTGCCTTAATGCTACAAGATTGCCTGAGAAAATATTTTTTCCTGATTCAGCCACCTAGAGATTAAGATGTCACTGCCACTGTGTAAAATGTATTTCAAGATGGCAAAAACAGCACATTCTGGAAGCATTGTTGAGTGTCATTTGTCTGTGCAGTGCTAACTTTGCAGGCATACAGAGTGCATGAGTTCAGGGTATAAGAATATTCCAATGATGTCTGAAAGAAAAACATGAGATGAAGCACCAAGTAGCTAGATCAGGAGCCTTTCATTTGTCCTCAGGAAGTACAATGGTTAAAATTTCCTTTGATTATTATGAACATAAAAGTTAAATTGCAATGAAGAGTTCAGCACTATAGCTTTGAGATGTCTGCTTTGGAAAGCCATCTCTCTAGTCTTGTTTAAATGTGTTTTTAATAGTGATATGGACATGAATCTTTGATTCTTAGGAACAGAATATTGTAATTGGACTGTAAAGACTTCTGATAGGCTCATATGCTTGAATGCTTTGTGATAACCTTGTGATACTAAAATGGCATACTGTAAAATCTTTGCAGGTGAGATCTAAATGGTGAAAGAAAGTCACAAGTGGTCTGTCTGTGAATGTTATATCTGACATCAGGTACATACAATTAGAATAAAGGTCCTGGGTGCAATGAAATAAAGAATCTCCTCTGCCATGGATTCCTCTTATATATGAGCCAAATAACCATATTCTATACACTCTAGATCCCATACCAAAATAAATACATCCTCTCTTTTAAGTTGATTATGCCAGGTACCTTAGTCATAACAATAAATAGTAAAGCTGGGGAGATTAGCTAAGAAGCTTGTTGCTTCTGAAGAAGACTTGGCTTAAATTTCTAGCACCAATATTGTGACTCAACCATACATAACTCCATTTGCAGGATATTACATGTCTCCTTATGACTTGTATGCTCATCAGTCACACACAGGGCACATATACATTTATTCAAGCAAACCACATGAGCACACAAACACACACACACAAACACATACATACACACACATATATACATATGCATATACATATACGTACAGTTAAATAAATCTTAAAGATTAAGTAATAAGACAAAGTGTTTTCATTGTTTCCATTTGAATAAAACTTACTCTATAAGCACAAACTATTGTGTTTTTATATCATGCAGAGAGTTTCGCTCTGTTATGTCAAGTGACACTATTATTGTAGAATTGAGGACATTATTTCCCTTTAGGATTTTAGAGATATTCTAAATGTTATTTCTCTAATCTAATTTTGTCTAACCTTATGCAATTTTGAATGTTCCAAATACCAAGGCGATGAAAATGATGCTGTTGGATAAGCTGGGCTGGTCTTTCAATTTCATCACAAACTCTCCATTCATCTATTGATAACCACAGTATTAGTTTTTTCTTAATATTGACTTGATAGGTAGATAGCTGAAACTTACATAGGATTTCCTTTTATTGAACTATGACATTTATAAGAAGTATAAAACTTAGAGAGAAACATTATGTAATATCACAACATGTAATAAAATGTACCTACACTGCACAAAACCTTCTAGAAGAAAATCCTAGTTTTGTATGAAAGTAAAACAAATTTTACAGGGATTATGAAGAGGGTATTAAGATACTTATCAGTCCAATAATAAGCAAATATTTTAGATTGTAAGTGAAGACAAAAGAATTATAAAACCAAAATGAAAAAGTACATTGAAGTGAGGACACTTATGAAACTTTTAGTTTGATAGGGATTACATAGTGCTGTTTATTTTACTAGAAATGAAAATGACATTCTTTCAGTGATAGAAAAATGCTTTAGCTTTCTGTGATACATATATATATTAAAGCTTTGTATATGATTATATGTATTTGTGATGATTAAACTTAAATCTTACATATATAGAGATTCCTAATACCATTCTAATTTAATTTACCCAAAATGATTCTAGAAAATATAAAAATATAATACATTTATTTTTATGACTCTGGAGCTATTTATAAACACAAAATGAGGGCATTTTTCTCAAGAGTCTTATTATGTTGGTACTTTTTTTTCTGGACTGTAAACAGCTATTGAAACTTTGATATAGAGACAGTTTAGAATGTCATTAGTGTAAAAGTGGAGAGAAACAAAATTCATTTCAGAAAGTGAATAAAATTTCACAGAAACAGACTGTTGATATGTGTATAAGAATTTGTTGGATGATAAATGGAGACTTAGCACAATAAAACAAATAATTCTTGAAGAGTTTTGAAAATTTGTGGCATTTCAGCAATGAAAAGAATATAATAAGTTTATAAGTTTACTTTCTCTTCTGGAGTATATTTTACAAAAACAAAAAATGTATTTTATTATAAACTACTGAAAAGTAAATGAAAATATCAATATAATGTTTCATATAACAATAGAATGAAACAAAACAATATTCTTAAATAACTGATCGAGGTTCCAGGTTAAGTTAGTAAGGTTCAAGTTCCCTTTGCATGATACTCTAATAGAATTTAGTAAGATCACCAACGATCAAAGTAAACTTTAAGGAGAAAAATCACTAGATATAAAATCCCATGTTTCTGGATATAGGAGATTTAGTACTGATATGATAGATGTACTACCAGAAACAATCTACAGATTACATACAACACTGATTAAAATCCAATGCTAAAAACAAAATAGTGTATTTAATTGTGACTTGCTGCAAGAAAATTCTCAGTGCTTCACAAAGAAATGTATGAACAATTTGATAAGCAATTTCTTTCACTCATTCATTCATTCATTCATTCTCTGTTTTCTTTCTTTTTTCTTTCTTTCCTTTATTCTATTTTTTTCTTCAAAAAAGGATATGTCAGAACCCAAATGAAGATAGTCACCATGTTCTGCCAAAATCACCTCTTGTCTTTCATGCATGAAGCATGTGGGGCCTTTGACTAGTTGCATGAGTAGGAATTGAACATCTCACTCTGAAACAATTGGGAAATTTGTAAGAAGAAGAATTAAAAGATAAAGGTAATATTGGTCCTTGTAGAGCTAATTTTCTTTGATAGAATTCTCAAAATTCCCCACTTATTTACTATATCCTTGGAATACTGAGGAAACATATCATTCATTTTAGCCTTTAGTTATATTTCCTCTTCAGCTACTGCAGGGATACAGAAGCCATAAAAGAAGCAGAAGAATGTAGAAGTGTGCCCTTGCCCATATGTGGTGTTGCAGCTCTGAGAGCACTTGAAGAAACTGAGAGAAAAGAGACCTCAGTGTCTTTTATGTCATCTCCTACAAAGTATATATAACAGAAAGATCCTATCTTCATATAGGAAAAGACCCACAGAGTAAAAGGAATCTCTGCTAAACAGTCATAGCCACAGGATCAGAGTGATAGTTTTGTTAGATTTTGTAGTTGTTAAAAAGTAGGTTTTGAGGCTAAAGAGATGGCTCAGTGTTTAAGAGCACTGACTGCTCTTCCCTCTGTCCTGAGTTCAATACCCAGCAACCACATGGTGGCTCACAACCATCTGTAATGGGATCTGATATACACTTCTGGTGTGTGTCTGAAGGCAACTACAGTGTACTAATATAAATAAAATAAATAAATCTTTAAAAAAAAAAGAAAAAAAAAGTAGGTTTCTTGTAAGTTTCCTACAATCATTCTGCAGGAACAATCTAGAATGCTAATGCTCATTAGAGCTTATGTAACTCACATGACTATAAGCCTAAACACTTCCTTTGTCATAACCTGGTAAGTTTTTCTTCTCTTTCCTTTTGTGGGATATAGTTTCTTGATTTGTTCTCTTCTTTCTCCAGGCCAAAATATTTTCTGTGTTTAGGAATAAAACTATAGACGATAGTTAGAAGATAATTTGTTGGAAAACATCTTTATTCTACTTTCTATAATTTGCAAATAAATTTATATTTAAAATTATTTTCACTCACACCTTTAAGCATTATAAACTCTCTACCCCTTTCTCACCTAGGCTTTTAAAATGTTAAAGGCTAAGAAGATGGCTCAGCATATAAAGGTGCTAGCTTCCAAAGCAGACCCTTCTAAATTTGTATGAAAGAAGGAGATAAATAACTCCCATAAATTATCCTTTAACTTCTACACACTTCTACTGTAGGCACACAGACACACATACACAGATATACAAACATACACAGACATACGTGCAAATGAAAATTTAAATTAATAAGTAAAAAACAGTCTTATGTTCTTCCACAGTCAAGGTTTAAAAACATGGATTTATTTTATATTTCCTTACTAACAAATGAATCTATGCACACAATAAACTGCTATAAATCTTTGAATGGCATTCTTCCTCAAGTAACTAAAAATGGTGCCTGGAAACTTAGTTCAATGATAACAATGTACTAGCTAAGAAAGGCTTTGGGTTTGTTGCTAGCTTCTCAAAATATGGAGAGGAGATGTATACTCTCACACTGATGGTGGCACTCTGAGCTACTAAAGAAATGAAAACAATCTGTACCCATTCACTGAAGAGCAGATAAAGAAAATGTAATATATTCACATACAATGGAACATAATTAAGAGTGGAATCGTGACAAATGCCTAGCAGGAGTGGAAATGGAGTGCTTCATACTAAGTAAAATAATCAGGCTCAAAAACCAAGGATAATGCAATTTCAGGTGTGAAATCAGAAGGCTTGACTATGAGAAGGGGAAGGAGGCATTGTAGAGTTTTGATACAAAATATTGTATCAGACTATCCTCTAGACTTCAATCACTTCAGTTTACTTTCTATACTTACACCTTTACTCATCCCCAATTTGTGATTTGTGTTTATATTCATCATAGCATATATGTAATACAATTGTTAAAAACATATATATATATATATATATATATATATATATATATATCATAGTTAAATAATCATCTCAACTTTTGAGAGGCATAAAAACGTGTGTACCTCAACAGAGGAATGGATACAGAAAATGTGGTTTATTTATACAGTGGAGTAATACTCAGCTATTAAAAAAAACTGACTTCATGAAATTCGCAGGCAAATGAATGGAATTAGAAAATACCATCCTGAGTGAGGTCACCCAGCCACAAAAGAACACACATAGCTTGTACTCACTGATAAGTGGATATTAGGAAAAAAACTTGGAATACCCACGGTACAATTCACAGACAATATGAAGCTCAAAAAGAAGGAAGACCAAAGTCTAGATGCATGAGTCCTACTTAGAAGCAGAAACAGGAACGGTAGAGTGACCTGGGAGGGAGAGATGAGGGGAAGGTAAAAGGGGGATAGGATCAGGTGTGGAAGGAGACAAGGAAAGGTACAGAGGGTTACAAAATTGAAGAGAGGTATGTATCAGTATGTTGGGTTAATGTGGTGAGAGTCCCGCATCTGCCTCAGGGCTGGGGCCTCCAGGAGAGATGAACCTCTGGAAGTTTGACCACACTTACCCTATGGCACCGCTGGGTACATGTCAGGCTGTGAGAAGCTGCAGGACACCACCTGGGGTTGGGGGAGTGCAGACTGGGGTCCTGAGGATTACATGGAGCCTGCTTCCTCTGGTTCCCAGGCTCGTGGTCATTCCAGGCACTGCTGGATCTGGCTGAAGAGCTGAGAACAGAGTGGGGGCCTGATCTAGCCTGGGGCCGAGGGGGAAAAGTGGGGAGGAGCCTGGCTGGGTCCCAGGGACTAGTCTTAGGCTTGTCGGTGGCTATCTGGTTTGGTTTGGTAGAGGCCATAGCTGGAAATGCTGAGAGGCCTTCTGCGGGAGACTACACAGGACTTTTTAGATTAAGGCCTGTTCCATTCTTCCCCATGGTGGATCCAAATGAAGAGAGACAGTCCATGATTCTAGGGTGTTTATTTTCATGGCAGAGAGTGGAGAGGAGTGAAACCATACCCCACAACCTCAGAGCGGACCTGAGGTTAAAATACCTTGTGCAGGGAGGAGTGGCTGGGAAGGGGAGTTTATTGGCTAAGCCTCTAGGTGCTTCATTTAAATGGGAATGTCTTGAGGTTATGTGATCACACCTCTACCTGTGGAGGGGCTTGTGCATTGCCCTTATGTGCCTTGTGTCAGTAGCTTGGAGCCCAGGATGAAGGCAAAACACCTACAGTCCCTTGTATGGTTATCCCCTGATGGGGACACCGTACTGGAGCTCTGGGGTTTTAAACCTTTGCTTAACCAGAAGTCAGGTTGCCTTTCACTGTCCCACATCTCCCCGTTTTTGCTTTTTTAAAGGAGAGGCATCACTGGAGTGATTTTGTCATTTGTAGTGGAAATTTTGGGTGAGATGGCAATATCAAAGAAAACACTATACAGGTTGGAAGCATAGCACAACTAAGTCAGATGGTGAAGGAGGATTGAGGGTGGGGGTTGGGAAGACAAGGGATCATTGAATCAATTGTTCCATCAGTTGTATACCTTGAGGGTAATAACATCAGTTTTAAACAACATTTGATTAATCTAGATAGACATCATGTTTTCCTTACTATCATATACCTTTCTTCAAGTTCAGTCACCGTTTGACTTTGACAAGAGAGTTCATCTGTAGCTGGAAGGTCCCAAGTCTGTCCTCTGTTGGACTCAGAGCACATTGTCTCTTGATCTCAGCATGTGTCTCAGGAGTCTTCAGTTTGGAGGAAGGCAGCTTTGTTGTCCCAGGCAGGTCCCAGGTAATGGTGTTGTCTCTGCTGGATCTGTGGCAGCAGACACCGTTCTTTTCTTTTGTGGGGATAAGCCTGTAGGGTAATCACAACAAAGGAGCAGAACCCCAGCAGGTGGATGTGGTTAAACCGGTAATGGTTTGCTTGGGAGCACATCATGGTCTTTTGTTAAAATTCTAGAAAAGCAAGGGTGTTTGAGGAATTTAGTCCTGGAAGGCATCATTTAAGTCTGCTTTGGATGGCTGCGGAAGAAAATATCATGGTAATTATGTATCTGGGATAGGCAGTAACAGTTTTTCTGTAAAACAAAACAAAACAAAACAAAAAACAACAAAACAAAACAAACAAAAAACCAAAACAAAACAAAAAAAATCCTGGTTGTTAAGGATTGAAGAATGATGCTCAGCATAGTTGATTTGACCTGCAGCAGTAGTAGATTAGATTACTTTTGAACCTTAAAAGAAACCTTAAACAAGTTGAAAGATATTTTTGGACATATATCAAGAATGCTAGGGAGAAACATAATGAAGCAAGAAAACGTTGAGTTGAAAAACATAAACATCATTTCAGGTATTCCTGTTAGGGAGAATAAGCATTTAAACAAAGCCTGAAAACTTTTGGGTTAGGGGTATCAGGTGCATTTTTTCCATTGTCTTTGTTGAGCTTAGGTGCAGAAGGAGAGACACCTGATCTGCCACTTGTTGGCTGTGTGCTCTAGCAGATAGGTCCCTTTGGGTTCCTCATTTGTTTTTCTTAGCTGCTATATCCTAAATATAAAGCAGAAGGAGAAGAAAGGTCAACCTTGAAGAAAAGCTCAAAGGAAGAAACATAGAACCTTGATAGGACAGTCAGGGCCAGAGGGAGTGAGAGGCAGCACCCTTATTTCTGTTCTGTCTTTCTAGCCAAAGTGGTAGTAGCCTGTTGGCCAGTGAGAGGGCGAATCTTACCTTTGGCCTCCAGAGATGTAAGGGAACCGCAGGTTGGGCCACAGATGGAGGAAGCAGGGAGCTCAGGGCAGGTGCTGCTCTCTGAAAGGCAGCTCCAGGAGCAAGGCAAATGCCTACTGTCCCTTGTGTGGTTATCCTCTGCTGGGGACCGCCTACAAGAGCTTCAGAGATTTTGGGTTTTTTTGTTTGTTTGTTTTTGTGTTTTTTGATACTTTATTTGCATTTACATTTCAAAGGTTTTTCCCTTTCCAGATCTCCCCTTTGGAACCTCCCTATTCCCTACCCCTCCCTGCCTCTATGGGGGTATTTTTCCACCCTCCCACCCACTCTCATCTTCCCTCCTTGGCATTCTCCTATACTGGGCCATCTAACACCCTCAGGCCCAAGGGCCTCTACTCCCCTTGATGGCTAACAAGACCCTCCTCTACCACATATGTGGACAGCACCAAGGGTTCCTCCATGTGTATTCTTTGGTTGGTAATCTAGTCTCCAGGAGTATTGGGGGTCTGGCCAGTTGACACTGTTGCTGATTCCCTGGGGATGCAAACTCCCTCAGCTCCTTCAGTCCCTTCTCCAACTCCTTCATCTGGGATCTAACACTCAGCCCAATGGTTGCTGTGAAGTAAATCTTGGCTATTCTAAACTTTTGGGCTAATAACCACTTATCAGTGAGTACATACTGTGTTCATTCTTTTGTGACTGAGTTACCTCTCTCAGGATGATATTTTCAAGTTCCATCCATTTGCTGTTTTTAATAGCTGAGGAGTATTCCACTGTGTAAATGTACCACATTTTCAGTATCCATTCTTCTGTTGAGGGACATCTGGGTTGTTTCCAGTTTCTGGCTATTATAAATATGGCTTCTATGAACATAGTGAAGCATGTGTCTTTATTACATGCTGGAGAATCTTCTGGGTATATGCCCAGGAATGGAATAGCTGGGTCCTCAGGTAGTATTATATTCATTTTTCTGAGGATCCACCAAACTGATTTCCAGAGAGGTTGTATCAGCTTGCAATCCCACTAGCAATGAATGGGACCTCATAAAATTACAAAGCTTCTGTAAGGCAAAGGACACTGTAAATAGGAAAAAACGGTAACCAAGAGATCGGGAAAAGATCTTTACCAATCCTACATTCTATAGAGAGCCAATATCCAATATATACAGAGAACTCAAGAAGTTAGACTCCAGAGATCCAAATAACCCTATCAAAAAATGGGGAACAGAGCTAAACAGAGAATTCTCAACTGAGGAAACTTGTAGGGCTGAGAAGCACCTAAAGAAGTGTTCAACATCCTTATGCATCAGGAAATGCAAATCATAACAACCCTGAGATTCAACCTCACACCAGTCAGAATGGCTAAGATCAAAAACTCAGGTGACAGAGGATGTTGGTGAGGATGTGGAGAAAGGGGCTCAGGGGTTTTAATCCTTAGCTTAACCAGAAACCAGGATGCCTTTCACAGTCTCACCGAAGTAAGGGATGGGTAACCCAGGGTAGCCACTAAAAAGTCCCAGATGGCAGTGAAGCAAGGGGTTCCCAGGACCCAACAGAGATGACATTAGTCAAAATACCCAAAAAGGAAAAATAGAACTTGTAGAGATCATATATAGTGGTTAGGCACAGCCCCAGGTTGAAGGATGAGGGCCACCCACCCATCTCGAAAATATTAGCCCCAAACTGCTCCTGTGTAAAGGAAATGCAGAGACAAAGAGTGGAGCAGAGACTTAAGGAAAGGCCATCCAGAGACTGCTCCACTTAGGGATTCATCCCATTTGCAGACACACCAAACCCAGAGGTTGGTGTGCTGGGTTTGCTGATGCCAGGAAGCACTTGCTGATAGGAGCTTTCTCCTGAGAGGCTCTACCAGAGCCTGACCAATACAGATGTGGATGCTCACAGTCAATCATAAGACTGAGCAGGGGTTTCCCAATGGAGGAATTATGGGAAGAACTGAAAGAGTTGAAGGGGTTTGCAACCCTATAGGAAGAACAACATCAACCAACGAGATCCCCCAGGGCACCCAGGAACAAAACCACCAGCCAAAGAGTACACATGGAAGGACCTATGGCTCCAGTTGCATATATAACAGAGGATTTCCTTATCTGGTGTGATGGGAAGGTAGGCAGGCCCTTGGTCCTGTGGAGGCTCTATGCCCAGTGTAGGGGAATGCTAGGGCAGTGAGGCAGGAGTGAATAGGTGGGTGAAGAAGTAATAGCATAAAAGGAGGGGGAAATAAGATGGAATCAGTAGTTTGTGGAGGAGAAACTGGGAAGGCGGATACTATTTGCAACGAAAATAAATAAAATAACCAATAAAAGAGTATAACAATACCTAACAAAGCTCAATGAACATTAGTAAAAATACCTTTTTTTTTTCAATTTTTCCTAGAAATTTCCAACCTTCTACACTGTGGTTTTGGTACCACTTTGCTAAAAAATCAGTTTTTATGCAGTCTGATATTTGTATGAATGAAATGATAATGGATGTGCCTGTATGGTATAGTTAGCTTAATGCAATATTTTCAATGTGTAATGATGCTGTTTCACTTAGCTAAATCTCACTTATTTTTCTTGCTATAAACAGAAGATCTATATACATATACTTATTCAGTAGTCCACCTTACTATGATTTATTATTCATAATTTCAGGCTTAGCTGCAACCATCTTTGCTGCAAAAGAGTTGCTAGAAATATTTCTTTTTATTTTCCTGTATATAAGCTAGTAATTAATAACCAAAATACAATATATGCTGTTCTAATGAATAAATGACAGAATGATAAAAGCATTCAAATATAAACTTCATAGCCAACTATAAATGCATTAAAAAGTAGTTGTAGCAATTTGTTACGTTGTGTTACCAACCATTTCCAAAAGTTTGTCATGAATGCAATTTTATTGAGGGTAGTTGTTCTTGGCTTCTAGAGATTAGAAAGGTTCCTTTCAAGCTCAGTAGTTTTGTTTTTGTTTTTTGAAAATAAAGATGAATCTAGTTTGAAACTGTAGTTCCTTGTACAGGGTCTGAGAGGCTTAATCCAGAACAGTCAGCTCTGAGTGCTCATGTGCTAAGCTTTCTAGTTTTACTTCCATTTTATGTTTGCAGATATTTTGAAGACATTGGTAAATTTTTTATTGGTCACATAATTATTCATTCTAAACAGACATGAAAAATACCTTCTCTGATATTTGTAAGAAACAGAAATTCTGACTTTATGTAGTAACTGAGATCAAGTAAAAAAATAAAAATAAAATATAATAAATGATCCCAAATTAGAAAAATGCCAGAATGAAATGATTGTAACTCATGTTGGTTCTTCATTTATGGCTGCTTTGACCAGCCTTATAAAACCAGTTAGTAAGCTGGATTGTAGTGACACATACCTTTAAACCCAGGACTCAGGAGTCAGAGGAGGAAGGTCCTGGAGAGTTCAAGGCAGTCTGGCAGGCACAGTGAATTCCAGCCACTCCTACACAATGGATCCCTGACACAACACAACACTACCCAATAAGACAAAACAAACAAATAAAAAACAAACAAACAAGAATCAAAGAAACAAACACAAAACAAAACACAGAGAACTGAAACCCATAACCCCTCTTAAAAGAGAAAAAAAGTAATTTACAAAACATAAAATATTCATCTCTTAGCCTCTATGCATATTATTTTTGTTTATGAAAATAGTACTAGCATTAACTTTATAAGACTTTACACATTTTAACAATAAAGTACATGATTAGAAACAAACTCATCATCTTCCCTGATGGCTTCTTTTAAAGACTGGCACCTTACACACTTAGAAACAGTAAAAATTTGTTTTGGAAGTCTTGAAAATCATTTGAAACCTGGCTAATGAATTAAAATAGGAAATGCATGTTTTAATATTGTAGTCTCTATATTTTCCTAGAATCTCTAAAACAGAATAAACTCCTATAGAGCAGATAATCTGTTTTAGAGTGTGTGAAGACATCTTCTTCATAATAACACCTCAGGGTGTCAGCATTTAAGATATTCAAGGGGAGACTCATCTTACCAGAGGATGGAAGAAAACAGTTACAAGTTTTCCAAGAAACATAACTGAAGTCTTTCAAAATTCTCTGATAAATGTATTATTAAATTTAAG
Source organism: Rhynchomys soricoides (assembly GCA_019843965.1). Classification (NCBI taxonomy): domain Eukaryota; kingdom Metazoa; phylum Chordata; class Mammalia; order Rodentia; family Muridae; genus Rhynchomys; species Rhynchomys soricoides. Next base: position 6,885,347 of record JADRCH010000080.1, read on the forward strand.
TTGCTCGTTGAATGTTGATACAACGGGGTGCTGTCATTCAGCAGAACCTGGTGAATGCCTACTATGTGCCTGGCAGAAAAGCAGCAGAATCAGGGATCTTTGACATTTGGATGGGTTGATGTGATGTCATTTGTCTTTTAGGCTCCCCAGAGAGCAAACTTGGAGGCTGCAGGCACTCCTCCTGGGAAGCTTAATGAGACCCAGGGCTTCAGACAGACAGTCTGACATCTCTTTTATTTCTTTGAGACTCCACTTCAGCCCTTTCTTTATGTTGCTTTATGGGTTCTTTATCTCCAGTCGGTGTGTTTTTACATATCTGACATAAGAAAATTAAGGAAAGCTTTGATTTTCTCAGATGCATGATAATATCGAGCAGTGACCTCAATTAATGCTACAAACAGAGCTGTTGCCTTACTATTGAAATGCACACCCAAACTTTTGCACATTTTAGATACTAATAAGGGAAGGCTGAACCAATCTGTAGAGTTTTACTTACTGTCATTCTTTCAGTTTCATCCTTTGCTTTCCTTATGCCTCCCCGTGAAGGAGGTATTTGTTTTTCTGTTTGTATAGAGTACCTTTGCCTTTCTTTGTTTTGTCCACTGTCATGGTCTTTATTTGGCTTTTGGTTTTTTTTGTTGTTGTTGTTTTGTTTTTGTTTTGTTTTGTTTTGTTTTTTGCATTATTGTGACACTTTGGTATTCTTGCTTGTCAGTAAGCTATATAGCAATATCCTTTAGTTAATGAGTCATCTTGACAGCCTTAAGGTTTCTTTCTTTTGCTTTTTTTAAACATTCCCAGCATTGTCCTCTTTGGTCACCACCTCCCACAGTTCTTTATCCCATTACTTCTCTCAGTCACCTTCGACAGTGTGCTCTCCCAACCAGACTTTCCTCTTCCCTAGGGCCTCAAGTCTCTCGAGGATTAAGCGCATCATAAAGTGTCAAAAAGGCTTGAATGCTACTGAGTATAGGCATTATATTAATCTTACTGGTGTTAAGACTGAAAAACTTAATTGTGCAAAACCAGGGTAAGTAAAACTGACAGAATTGGTGGGGCACGGGAAGAAATGGGTGATAGAAGTGAAAGGAAGTAGAGCCATGGACTGCTGAAGAGATGAATACCTCAAAGAGAAAAGAATGTGGATACAAACTTCTTAAATATGTAAATATATTCAGAATCTATTTTTACAATAACAAAACGGGAACCCTAGGTACTTTACTTTTCATATGCAAAAGCTAGTGTGTCAGGGCTTCAATTTAAAGGACAGCCGTTCCAGTTATCATAATAATATCTTAAAGAAAATCTGAACAGGAAGTCTTCATTGTGCCTGACCTGCTGTACTCTTTTTAATTTAAATGTCAGAGATTTTTCACTCAGAGAAATAACAAATTCTTCTCTTAATGACTTAATCTGTGGGTTAGCAAGTCTACAGAGAAGCAAAAATTCATGACAGTAGAATAAATCATAAAAGACATGTATACAGAGGAATGATTTGGTACTATATATGTTATTCAGAAAATGCACATGTCTATGTGGAGAACAAGTCATTGTGAGCAGGTGAAGGAAGTGAAGAAGCAGCATTTCAGATGTGATTATATTTTCTCTGATAATATTTCCTTGCTTATACATGGACTTGACTATTGAATTATCATGTAAAAAGCACTTTAGATTAAAATATGTAACAACTTATTTAGGAATAGAATGTCTCAGAATCTTATGTATGAAGCCAGAATGATAAATTACTATGCCATTTGAAAAAGTTTTAGCATCAGCAACGTGGAAGCAGATGAAAAATTTAGTTCCCACTTCAAGATTACAACACCAAATTTGGGAAACTTGGACACACTGCTGTTCTACAATAACTATATTTCTTGTAAGAACAAAGCAACAAAATATTTCATTAAGGACCATAATAATAAATACAGATAAAATACTAGAGATTGGTATTGATTAATTAAAAATAAGTGAAAAGTCACTAGAAAATATATCAACTTCTAATTTCATGGCAAATCATTAATTTCATTTCCCTACAGGAAATGACATTGTCAAAAGCATTATACAATTATAGATCAGTCATTTGTCTAGACTAACCATCATAACCCATGCACTCTATGAATCCACATATGCAAATGTTTTCAATAGTAGTTTGTATCTAGTCAATTTGTGGCCCTGATGAGATGCCTAACAAGAATGCATTGAAGCTGCTTGCCATTTTATCTGGAATCATCTCTTAAATAATTATCCTGATTTTGATTTTGAATCTCATAACATCAGAAAAACATACAACATAACAGTCTACCATGTTTAATATAGGAAGCATGGGTGAGAAGACAAACACTAAAGACAACTTTACTGCTATTGTGAAGCAAATCAAATCCAGGAAAGGCACTTTCCTGATAAGTTAGTTTTATTACTATAACAGCAAATGGTCTCTCTATATAATATTACATGTAGTTTTCAAACTTTGGTTAAAGAATTTAATGTACTAGGAACATAATTTGAAGGTAAGAAGATAAATAACAGTGAGACTTAGAAGAAATTCAAAGATGCTAAATCAAAACAAGATAGATAAGGTAATATTGCAGATATTACATAGAATCCTGTGAGATTTTGAATAAAAGAAAGGAAAAATCTAAATTCTTATCCTTCCTCAAAAACTATTCAGGATGAATGTTGAGTTGGGCATTCTTTTTATCATTTTTGTTTGAAGAGAGAGAGAGAGAGAGAGAGAGAGAGAGAGAGAGAGAGAGAAGTAGGGCAAGGATTTACTATTGAAAATTTATTTTTCTTCAAGAGCAGAATATGTGGTATAATGTCATCATCTAGTCAGCTCCCTTCTCTCCCTGTCTACACACATACACAAATACCAGCTATCACTAAAAGTTCTTGCTGTGCTGCTGACAGCTTATTCTCAGTTGGATTTCTTTACATTCTGACATGTGCCAATCAGTCCCAATATTTCAACTGAATAAAATGATAGCTTCTCCCTTTAGTCATAATTCAAATTATAGACATGTTTTGAATCCTTATACATATGAATTATGGTGAAAATTTATAATGATGGAAACTCTATAAAATTCTTATATAATATATAAGAACTAAGGCTAAGTATATCATTACTGCTGTACTGGCTAGTTTTGTGTGTCAACATGATATAAGCTAGAGTTATCACAGAGAAAGAAGCTTCAGTTGAGAAAATGCCTCTATGAGATCCAGGTATAAGGCATTTTCTCAATTAGTGATCTGGGTGGAGGGTCCCTTGTGGGTGGTACCATCTGTGGGCTGGTAGTTCCTCCATGGCTTCTGCATCAGCTCCTGTTCCTTGACCTGCTTGAGTTCCAGTCCTGACTTCTTTCATGATGAACATCAGCATGGAAGTGTAAGCTCAATAAACCATTTACTTCCCAACTTGCATCTTGGTCATGATATTTATGCAGGAATATAAATCTTTACTAAGACAACTGCCTTTTCAATATATATGGTTACAAAATTAGAAAGGATATATATATTTTAGTATTTACTGCAGCATTCGTTTTAAATATTCTACACAGCCTTATTAGTCATTGATTTATTACTATACAGAACACCATGATCAAGGTAAGTTACAGAAGAATAATCTATTTGAAAATTCTAGTTCCAGATAGATAAGAATTCATCACTACCAAGATTTGAACATATTAACATTGCATAAGTGAGATAGGCATGGTAAGGAAGCAGTTGATAGCTTATAAATCAAATCACAAAGAGAAAGAATGAAACAGACTTATAAAATGACACATGTCCTTTGAAACCACAAAGCTCTTCCACCTTGATGACAAATTTTCTGTAGGAAGTCCACACCTCCTAAACCACACTAAATAGCCAACAAGTGAAGTCAATTGTTTAAATGCCTAAGACTATACATAATAAATTCACATAAATGATTCTCAAAGAGTTATCAGTGGGGCATATGTGATATAATTACAGATAAGTCTAAAATATTACATGCTACCATCTGGGGAGGTTATCAACTTAGGTTAGAAAATATAGTTTGGCATTAAAGTATGACTTCACTCTGGGGACCTGATCAGAAAACACTTCTTTGTGTTAAATTTTGTTGGCTTTGTTACCCTCCAGTTCACCATTCTAGAGGAAATCAAAACAAATCAACAAACAAACAATCACAAGAAAGAAACAACTTTGCTTGACCCAAAGAAATAAGAGTTTACTTGTAATAAAGTTAAAATGAAAAGTAATACCTTCTAAAAAATAATATGCTTTGTCTATACTTTTAATTCATCAAGAGGCTTTAATATCTGTAATAATATCAAATATATTTGTTTTATCAAATACTGAACCAAAGTAAATTGTGAAAAGTCTTAAACAAAAACTAAATGATCTCTGATTAAGGAAACATCTGGCTGCTCCAGCCATGGAAGCAAGTAGACTAACTGTAGATATTCATCACTTCCTCTACTCCTACAAATCCAGTCTCCCAAACTCATACTCTCCTTCCCCTGGGCTCTAAAGCAGATAACCTGTTGCAGCTCCCACTACTTTCCCCTGCTTCATCTTCAGTGGATTACACATATATTCCCCTCAAAATTCTGAATTCCTATTTCTCCAATCATTGTTTCATCCTAGGACCCAACTCTAGCTTGAATTCCCTGGAAAACCTTTGAGCACTCCAGCCAGGAAAGCAAGAAAGTTAACTGTCAATCTTCCCCTCTCCCTCCTGTTCTTCCAAGTTCAATAAGCCAGTCTCATCTCATTATCTTAATTTCCAACAGAAGCAGGCATTCCCTGGTAACCAAAGTTCACTTCCACCAGGAAAACTAAGGATCTTCATCCCCCCCCCAGCCCCCACCCTTTTCCAAATGTAACACTGAAGTTTTTTTTTTTTTTAATTAATTTATTTACGTCCTGAACTTAGGTTCTGCTCTCTCCTCTTCTCCCAGTCTTTCTTTCTTACCTCACCTACCAACCATTCCCCCTTTTCTCCTCTGAAAGATTGAGAAAATGGCAGGCTTTTCATGTATTTTCTACCTGCCTTAAAATATCAAGTTGCAGTAGGGCTCGGGACATATACTCCTATTGTGGTGAGGCACAGGCAACTCAATTAGGGGAAAGGGACCCTAAGGCAGGCAACAAAGTCAGATAGAACTCCTTCTCCTCCTGTTAGGAGTTGCACATGCAGATGCTTGCAGCCAACCATCAGACTGAGCATGGGGTCTCCAATGGAGGAGTTAGGAAAAGAGATGAAAGAGCTGAAGGGGTTTGCAACCCCATAGGAAGAACAGCAACATCAATCAACCAGACTCCCCACCCAGAACTCCCAAGGGTTAAAGTCCCAACCAAAGAATACTCATAGAGGGACCTATGGCTCCAGCTACATATGTAAGAGAAGATAGCCTTATCTAGTAACAATGGAAGGGGAGGCCCTTGATCCTATGAAGGCTCGATGGCCCAATATAGGGAAATTCTCGGGCAGTGGAGCAGGAGTTGGGGGGGGACCCTCATAGAAGCAGGGAGAGGCCGATAAGGTAGGGGGGTTGCGGAGACAAAACAGGAAAGAGGTATAACATTTGAAATGTAAAAAACAAAATAACCAATAAATTAAAAAAAAAAAAAGACAGACCTACACAAATGATATATATGTGCTGAGGGCCAAGGTCCATCCTATTTATGTTCTATGATTGTTCGGTCTCTATGGGCCCCTATTAGTCCAGTTCAGTTGATTCTATATCTTTTCTCGTGGTGTCCTTGATCTTTCTTGTGCCTTCAGTCCTTTATCCTCCTCCTCCACAGAATTCTCCCAGTTCCTCCCAATATTTGGATGTGGATCTCTGCATCTTTTTCCAGCAGTGGCTGATTGAAGCCTCTCAGAAGACAGGTATTCTAGGTACCATTCTAGAAGTATAGCAGAAAATCATTAACAGTATCAGGGCTGAGCTCTGTCATGGAATAAGTCCCAATCCAGGCCAGTCATTGTTTGCCCATTCCTTCAAGTTCTACTCCACTTTAGCCCTGCATGTCTCATTGGCAGGAGAAATTGTAGCTCTAAGGTTTTATGGTTGGGTTGGTGTCCCATTTCTTCCATTAGAAGTCCCTTCTGCTATAGGAGATGGCCATTTCAGGCTCCATGTCCCTTACTGCTAGACGTATTAGCTAGAGTCATCATCAGAAATTCATGGGTATCTCCTTTATCTGAGATTTCTAATTCTTACCAGAGATGTTCCCACCATTGATTACAGTTCTCTCTCCCTGTACTATCCAAAGGAAGAGACCACCTCCAATATATAGACAGTGACCCCAGTGGAGGAATTAAGATAACAACCCACTTTCAAAATTGTTGACCTTGCTGAGGAGCCAGCAACAGGAGGACTCCAGACACAGGGTCTGAAGAACAGCTGGAAGAGAGAACTGGTCTCCCAGGAATATTGACATCTGAGCTTGAAGGAAAGACAAGCCACATTCAGAGAGAGAAAGACCAGCTAACTCCAGAGATAACCAGATGGCAAAGGCAAGGACAAGAACACAAGAAACAGAAACCAAGACTACTAGCCTTCAGCTGAACCCAGCTCTCCCACCACAGCCAGCCCTGGATACCCCAACACACCAGAAAAAGAAGACTCAGATTTAATATCACTTATCAAGAGGATGATAGAAGATTTTAAGAAGGAAATAAATAACTCCCTTAAAGAAATACAAGAGAACACAGGTAAACAACTAGAAGCCCTTAAAGAGGACACACAAAAATCCCTTGAAGAATTACAGGAAAACACAATCAATCAAATGAACAAAATCATTCAGGAATTAAAACAGAAATAAAAACAATAAAGAAATCACAAAGGGACACAACCCTGGAGTTAGAGAACATAGGAAAGAAATCAGGAGTCATAGATGCAAACATCAACAACAGAATACAAGAGATGGAACAGAGAATCTCAGGTGAGGAAGTTACCATAGAAAACATGGACACAACAGTCAAAGAAAACACAAAATGCAAAAAGCTCCCAAACCAAAACATCCGAGATATCCGGGATGCAATGAGAAGACAGAACCTGAGGATAATAGGTATAGAAGAGAGTGAAGACTCCCAACTTAAAGGACCAGTAAATATCTTCAACAATATTATAGAAGAAAACTTCCTTAACCTAAAGAAAGAGATGAACATAAATATACAAAGAAGCCTACAGAACTCCAAATAGACTGGACCAGAAAAGAAATTCCTCCTATCACATTATACTCAAAACACCAAATACACAAAACAAGGAAAGAATATTAAAAGCAGTAAGGGAAAAGGGGCAAGGAACATATGAAGGCAGACCTATCAGAATTACACCAGATTCTCAACAGAGACTATGAAAGCTAAAAGATCCTGGGCAGAGCTCATACAGACTCTAAAAGAACACAAATGCCAGCCCAGGCTGCTATACCCAGAAAAACTCTCCATAATTATAGAGGGTGAAACCAAAATATTCTACTACATATCCAAATTTGCACAGTATGTTTCCACAAACCAAGCCCTACAAAGAATAATACATGGGAAATGCCAATGCAAAAAGGGAAACTACACTCAAGAAAAAGAAATAAGTAATCTTTCAACAAACTCAAAAGAAGATAGCCACACAAACAATATTAACAACATCAAAAATAACAGGAAATAACAATCACTATTCTTTAATATCTCTTAACATCAATGGTCTCAACTCCCCAATAAAAAGACATAGACTGACATACTGGATCCATAAACAGGACCCAGCATTTTGCTGCATCCAGGAAACGCACTTCCGTATTAAAGACAAACACTACCTCAGAGTAAAGGGCTGGAAAACAATTTTCCAAGCAAATGGCCATAAGAAACAGGCTGGAGTAGCCATTCTAATATCGGATAAAATTGACTTTCAACCAAAATTCATCAAAATGGATGAGGAAGGACACTTCTTACTCATCAAAGGAAAAATCTATCAAAAAGAACTCTCAATTCTGAACATCTATGCCCCGAATGCAAGAGCTCCCACTTTCATAAAAAAAAAAAAAAAAACAAAACAAAACAAAAAAAACTCTACTAGAGTTCAAGGCACACATTGCACCTCACACAATAATAGTGGGAGACTTCAACACCCCACTATCAACAATGGACAGATCTTGAAAACATAAACTAAACAGAGACAGAGTGAAACTTAACAGATGCTATGAACCAAATGGGTTTAACAGATATCTATAGAACATTTCATCCTAAATCAAAAGGATATATCTTCTTATCAGCACCTCATGGTACCTTCTCCAAAATTGACCATGTAATTGGTCACAAAACAAACCTCAAGAGATATAAGAAGATTGAAATAATCCCATGCCTCCTATCAGATCACTATGGATTAAGGTTGTTCTTCAATGGCAACAACAACAACAGAAAGCACACATACACATGGAAGCTGAACAATGCACTGCTTAATGATAAGTTGGTCAAGGAAGCAATAAAGAAGGAAATTAAAGACTTCCTAGAATTCAATGAAAATGAAAGTACAACTTACCCAAACCTATGGGACACAATGAAAGCAGTGTTAAGAGGAAAACTCATAGCTCTGAATGCCTCCAAAAAGAAACTGGAGAAAGCATATACTAACAGCTTAACAGCACAATTGAAAGTTCTAGAACAAAAAGAAGCTAATACACCCAAGAGGAGTAGAAGGCAAAAAATAATCAAATTAAGGGCTGAAATCAACCAAGTGGAAACTAAAAGAACTAGACAAAGAATCAACAAAACCAAGAGCTGGTTCTTTGAGAAAATCAACAAGATAGATAAACCCTTAGCCAGACTAACCAGAGGGCACAGAGACAGTATCCAAATTAACAAAATTAGAAATGAAAACAGAGATATAACAACAGACTCTGAGAAAATTAAAAAAATCATCAGATCCTACTACAAAAGCCTATATGCAACAAAATTGGAAAATCTGGAGGAAATGTACAAGTTTCTAGACAGATACCAATTACCAAAGTTAAATAAGGATCAGATAAACCATCTAAACAGTCCCATAACTCCTAAAGAAATAGAAGCAATCATTAAAAGTCTCCCAACCAAAAAAAGCCCAGGACCAGATGGGTTCAGTGCAGAATTCTATCAGACCTTCAAAGACCTAATACCAATACTCTTCAAGCTATTCCATAAAATAGAAATAGAAGGAACACTACCCAATTCATTCTATGAGGCCACAGTTATACTGATACCAAAGCCCCACAAAGACCCAACAATAAAAGAAAATTTCAGACCAATTTCCCTTATGAATATCGATGCAAAAATACTCAATAAAATTCTTGGAAACCGAATCCAAGAACACATCAAAACAATCATTCACCATGATCAAGTAGGCTTCATCTCAGGGATGCAGGGATGGATCAATATCCAGAAATCCATTAATGTTATCCACTACATAAACAAAGTCAAAGAAAAAAACCACATGGTCATCTCGTTAGATGTTGAAAAAGCATTTGACAAAATTCAACATCCCTTCATGATAAAAGTCTTGGAAAGATCAGGAATTCAAGGAGCATATCTAAACTTAGTATAAGCAAAATACAGCAAATCAGTGGCCAACATCAAACTAAATGGAGAGAAACTTGAAGCAATCCCACTAAAATCAGGGACTGGACAAGGCTGCCCTCTCTCTCCCTATCTATTCAACATAGTACTTGATGTTCTAGCTAGAGCAATCAGGCAACAAAAGGAAATCAAAGGGATACAAATTGGAAAGGAAGAAATCAAAATATCACTATTTGCAGATGATATAATGGTATACTTAAGTGACCTGAAAAACTCCACCAGAGATCTGCTACAGCTGATAAATAACTTCAGCAATGTGGCCGGATACAAAATTAACTCAAGCAAATCAGTAGCCTTCCTATACTCGAAGGATAAACAGGCTGAGAAAGAAATTAGGGAAATGACACCCTTCACAATAGTCACAAACAATATAAAATATCTTAGTGTGAGTCTAACCAAACAAGTGAAAGATCTGTATGACAAGAACTTCAAGTCTCTGAAGAGAGAAATTGAAGAAGACCTCAGAAGAAGGAAAGAACTCCCATGCTCATGGATCGGCAGGATTAACATAGTTAAAATGGCCATTCTGCCGTAAGCAATATACAGATTCAGTGCTATCCCCATCAAAATCCCAACTCAATTCTTTGTAGACCTAGAAAGAGGAATTCTCAAATTCATATGGAATAACAAAAAACCCAGGATAGCAAAAACTATCCTCAACAATAAAAGGTCTTCTGGGGAAATCAGCCTCCCTGACCTCAAGCTGTACTACAGAGCAGTAGTGATAAAAACTTCATGGTATTGGTACAGTAACAGGCAGGTTGATCAATGGAATAGAATCGAAGACCCAGAAATGAATTCACACACATATGGTCACTTGATTTTTGACAAAGGAGCTAAAACCATCCAGTGGAAAAAAGACAGCATCTTGAACAAATGGTGCTGGATCAACTGGCGGTCTACATGTAGAAGATTGTGAATTGATCCATTCCTATCTCCCTGCACAAAGCTCAAGTCCAAGTGGATCATGGACCTTCACATAAAACCAGATACACTGAATCTAATAGAAAAGAAAGTAGGGAAGAGTCTCGAACACTTGGGCACAGGGGAAATGTTCTTGAACAGAACACCAATGTCTTGTGCTCAAGAATTGACAGATGGCACCTCATAAAATTACAAAGATTCTGTGAGGCAAAGGACACTGTTATTAGGGCAAAATGGCAACCTACAGATTGGGAAAAGATCTTTTCCAATCCTACATCTGATAGAGGGCTAATATCCAATGTATACAAAGAACTCAAGAAGCTAGACTCCAGAGATACAAATAAACCTATCAAAAAATGGGGAAGTGAGCTAAACAGAGAATTCTCAACTGAGGAAACTTATAGCGTTCGGAAGCACCTGAAGAAATGTTCAACATCCTTAGTCATCAAGGAAATACAAATCAAAACAACCCTGAGATTCCACCTCACACCTGTCAGAATGGCTAAGTTTAAAAACTCAGGTGACAGCAGATGTTGGAGAGGATGTGGAGAAAGAGGAACACTCCTCCATTGCTGGTGGGAATGCAAATTGATACAACCTCTCTGGAAATCAGTTTGGCGGACCCTCAGAAAAATGAACATAGTATTACCTGGGGAACCAGCTATTCCACTCCTGGGCATATACCCAGAAGATGCTCCAACATGTAATAAAAACACATGTTCCACTATGTTCATAGCAGCCATATTTATAATAGCCAGAAGCTGGAAACAACCCAGATGTCCCTCCACAGAGGAATGGATAGAGAAAATGTGGTACATTTACACAATGGAATACTACTCAGCTATTAAAAACAATGACTTCATGAAATTCGTAGACAAATGGATGGATCTTGAAAACATCATTCTGAGCCAGGTAACGCAGTCACAAAAGAATGAACATGGTATGTACTCACTGTTAAGTGGTTATTAGCCTAAAAGTTTGATATACCCAAGAGTCGCTTCGCAGGAACAGTAGAACTGAGTGTGAGGTCCCAGATGGAGGGTTTGGAGAAAGGACTGAAGGAGCTGAGGGAATGTGCAACCCCAGGGAGGTAGCAACACTGGCAACTGGCCTGACCCCCCATATTGCTGGAGACTGATCCACCAACTAAAGAATACACATGGAGGGACCCATAGTGCTGGCCACAAATACTGCAGAGGAGGGTCTTGTTACCTGTCAGGGGGAGGAGAGGCCCTTGGGCCTGAGGGTGTTATATCCCCCAGTATAGGAGAATGTCAAGGAGGGAAGACAAGATTGGGTGGGGGGTGGGGTTGGGAGGTGGGTTGGAGAATATCCCCATAGAGGCAGGGGGAGGTTCCAAAGGGGAGATCTGGAAAGGGGGAAACATTTGAAATGTAAATAAAATATGAAAAAAAAATTGTTGAACCTGAATTATTCCTATCTAAAAGAAATATAGGGACAAAAATAGAGCAGAGCCGGAAAGAAATGCTAACCAGTGACTAGCCCAACTTGGGATCCATCCTATGGATGAGCAGCAACCTATGACACTATTACTGATGCAATATTGTACTTGCAAACAGGACCTAGCATGGCTGTCCTCTGAGAGATTCTACCAGCAGTATACTGAGACAGACGCAGATACAGCCCTGCATTGGATGGACATCAGTATCCTTACAAAACAGGGAAAAGATTTAAGGAACTCAAGGAGATGGCAACCACATAGGAAGACAAACAGTGTCAACCTACCTGGATCCCTGGGATCACCCAGAAACTAAGTCACCAATCAAAGAGCATACACAGGATGGTCTGAATGTTAAAATGTTAAAATTAAAAAATAAAGACTAAAACTCAAAAACACTGACATAATACATTCAGCAAATTGGATATAGTGTGATATAAAACAAATCTAAGAATAACAAGAACAAAAGGAGGAGAAAAACACATGTCAAAGGCACAAAAATATTTTCACAAAATAGGAGAAAATTTACTTAGCCTAAAGAATGAGGTGCCTACCAATATACAAGAAATATAGAGTACAACAAATGGACTTGACAGGAAAAAAAAGAAAAAAATCCACCAAGAAGACATTATGATCCTTAACATGTATGCACTAAATGCAATAACATCCAAGTTCGTAAAAGAAACATTACTATAGCTTAAATTATATGTTATTCTCACACACTAATATTGGGAGATTGAAATATGCCATGCTTGCCACAGACAAGTCATCCAGAGCAGAACTAAATAGAGAAATGTAGGAGCTAACTGACATCATAAAGTAAGCAGATTAAAAACGCTAAACAGAACAATTTACCCAAACAATAAAGAATATACTTTCATCTCTGCCCCTTGTGGAACTTTCTCCAAAACTGAGCACATACTTAAACACAAAGAAAATTACAGACAATTTTTCATGAACATAGATGAAAACATGTTCAGTAAAATAATTCCCAATCTAATCTAAGGACAATTGAAAAATATGATTCACTATAATCAAGTCGCCTTCATCCAAGAGGTTAGGGATGGTCCAACAGAAGAAAGTCAACCCTATAAACAACCTGAAAAAAAAAATCCAGATGTCATAAAGGCTTTTAAAAATACCAATAACCTTTCATGATAAAATTCTGGGAGAGATTACAGAAACAACAGACATAATTGATGTAATAAAGACTGTTTACATCAAGCCCATAGCCAACATTAATGAATATGAAGAAAAATTCAAACAATTTCAATAAAATCAACATGTCTAGGTTATTCACTCTTTGCATACATTCAAAAAAGTGACTGAAATCTTAGCTAGATCAATAAGACAACTGAAGCAGATAAAGATAAAAATAAGATAAAGATATAAAGTTGAATAGAAGTCAATGTATTCTTATTTGTAAATAATATAATAACATAATAAGTGATCCTAAACATTTCACAGGGATAAAATCATACAAATGATAAAAAAAAGTCCAGCAAAGTAAAGGAATATAAACTTAACTCAGAAAAATCAATAGCCTGCTTATCCACAAAAAACGAACAGACTGAGCGATAATTCAGGAAATAGAAACTTTAACAATGACCTCAAATAACATAAAAATATCTAAGAGTAACTCTATGAAAGCAAATAAAAGACTTCAAAGAAAGAAAGTAAAGAGGCTATCAGAAGATGATACCATCTTTCAGGCTCATGTGTCAGTAAGATTAATACAGTAAAAAATGATCATCTTATCAGTAGCAATAGACAAGTGTGATAAAATCTTCAAAATTCAGACAAAAGTATTTACAGGACTTTGATGAAAAATTTACAGTTTAATTTTGAAAACCAACTCGTCCAGGACAGAAATTTCTGTCCTGAAAAATAAAATAACCTCCAGCAGTATTGCTATTCATGACTTCAAGTTATAATACAGAGCTATAGTAACAAAAGCAGCATAGTATTGACACAAATGCAGACACATTGATTGAGGGTATTAAATTGAAAACCAGACATAATTCCTGATGCCTACAAATAACCTGTTTTTTGATAAAGAAATAAGAAACACACAAGTGAAAAAAAAGAGAGCATCTTCAAGAAATGGTGCTGGTCAAACTAGACAACTTCATGTACAAGTATTCAAAAAGATCCATATTTATTACCCTGAACAAAACACACCTTCAAATGCATCAAAGACCTTCATAAAAGCTGATAGACATTCGCATTATGGAAGCAAAAGTTATCTATCGTGTTAATTTTATTGATACAGAAAAAGACTTTCTGAATAGAATACTATTTTTTAAATCATGCACAGTTTATATATACATATAATATCACACATAAGGTATACTTGAATAAATTAAGATTTCGAAGATTATTGTTTTTTAATATTTTTGATACTTTTTTACATTTCAAATGTTTCGCCCTTTCCAGATATCGCCTTTGGAACCTCCTTATCCCCTCTCTCCTCCCCTGCCTCTATGGGGATATTCCCCTACCCACCCACCCACTCTCATCTTCCCTCCTTGACATTCTATACTGAGGCATCTAACACCCTCAGGCCCAAAGGCCTCTCCTCCCCCTGATGGCTAACAAGACCCTCCTCTACCACATATGTGGCCAGCACCATGGATCTCTCCATGTGATTCTTTGGTTGGCGATCCAGTATCCAGGAGCATCCTGAGGTCAGGCCAGTGGACACTGTTGCTCCCTCCAAGAGGTTGCCAACTCCCTGAGCTCCTTCAGTTCTTTCTCCAACTCCTCCATCTGGGACCTCATGCTCAGCCCAGTGGTTGCTGTGAAGTGACTCTTGGATATTCCTAACTTTTGGGATAATAACCACTTATCAGTGAGTATATACCATCTCCCTGTGCAAAGCTCAAGTCCAAGTGGATCAAGGACCTCCACATAAAACCAGATATACTGAATCTAACAGAAGAGAAAGTGGGGAAAAGTCTCACACAGGGGAACAGGGGAAAAGTTCCTGAACAGAACAACAATGGTTTATGCTCTAACATCAAGAATAGACAAATTGGACCTCATGAAATTACAAAGCTTCTGGAAGGCAGAGGAGACTGTAAGTAGGACAAAACAGCAACCTACAGATTGGGAAAAGATCTTTACAAAGCTTCTGGAAGGCAGAGGAGACTGTAAATAGGACAAAACAGCAACCTACAGATTGGGAAAAGATCTTTACAAAGCTTCTGGAAGGCAGAGGAGACTGTAAATAGGACAAAACGGCAACCTACAGATTGGGAAAAGATCTTTACGAATCCTACATCTGATAGAGGGCTAATATCCCATATATACTAAGAACTCAAGAAGTTAGACTCCAAAGATCCAAATAACCTTATCATAAAATGGGGAACAGAGCTAAACAGAGAATTCTCAACTGAGGAAACTCATAGGGTTGAGAAGCACCTAAAGAAATGTTCAACATCCTTAGTTATCAGGGAAATGCAAATCAAAACAACCCTAAAATTCCACCTCACACCAGTCAGAATGGCTAAGATCAAAACCTCAGGTGACAATAGATATTGGTGAGGATGTAGAGAAAGAGGAACACTCCTCCATTGCTGGTGGGATTGCAAGGTGGTACAGCCACCCTGGAAATCAGTTTTTTGGACCCTTAGAAAATGAATGTAATATTCCCTGAGGATCCAGCTATTCCACTCTTGAGTATATACCCATAAGATGCTCCAACATGTAATAAAGACACATGCTCCACTATGCTCATTACAGCCATATTTATAATAGAAAGAAACAATTATAGAATACTATTAGCACCATCAGTATGATTAATAACTGATTAATGGAACCTCATAAAATTGAAAATCTTCTATGAGGCAGAGGACATCATTGTTAGGACAATGTAGAGGCCTAGAAAATTGCAAATATTTTTACCAACTCTTCATTTAAGACAAGGCTAATATACAAAATGTATAAAGAACTCAAAAAGACTAGTTATTAAGAAAACAAATAACCCAATTAAGTGCAGATCTAAATAGAATTCTCAGAAAAGAAATCTCAAAGAGTTGAGGAGTGCTTGAAATGTTTATCATCCTTAGTCATCAGAGAAATAAAATTCAAAACTACTTTGAGATTTCAACTTGCACAAGTCAAAATATCTAAGAATAGTAAAACAAAAATAGCTCATGCTGGCAATAATGTGAACTAAGGAACATTCATTACTTTATGGTGAGATGCATAGTGATACATACACCTTCTATAAAAGACAGAGTAATAGCACTTCCTTAATTCTTAAATTATCTCAAAATCCAGAAATATCATCTTTGGATAAATACCAAAGAACTCTTCACCCTATCACAAAATTCTTACTCAACCATGTTCGTTAATGTTCTCTTCATCATAGCCAGGAATGGGAAATCACCAAAAGGTCTCTCAACAAAGAATGGATAAAGAAATGTGATATAGTTGCTATATGTGATATAGAGTACTAATGCTGCTGTTAAAAAATGAAGTCATAAAAGTTTTCAGGTCAAATAGTGGAAATAGAAAATAACATCTTGAGTGAGTTAACCCCAGTTTGGAAAGACATACTATGTCATTTGCTTACATGTAGATATTAGCTGTTCAGTCAATAATAACCAAGCTACAATCCATAAAACCACAGATGCTAAGTATAGAATAAAAAATGGGTGGGGTAGTTAGAAGGTTAGATAGATAACCCTAGGAAAAGGAAAATATAGAATTGATCTTTATAAAAGAATGGGAGACTGGAATGGGAGAATCAAGTATGATGGCAGAGGGAGGGCATGCAGGGAGAAATAGCTAAACTCCAGGCCATTTTAGAAGCAGTGTAGAAACCTTACACACTTGAAACATCCTAAAATATATACTTAGAAGGCTATCAAAATGAAATCACCAAATAATAGTAGATACAGAACCTCAGTTGTCTATCACTCGTCACCATAAGAATCTTCAAGGACTGGGATTGGGTTATATTTAATTGGTTGGATGGTCAAATAGGTCCAGTATGAATCCCCCAAAGCATACAGTCTTTTGTGAAGACTGTAGATTGCTACCCAAAAGCTGACATCAAGGATTCATTGCTGCTGACAACACCTATGCAATTCACTGAACATGAAAAAGTTGAGCTTGTGCTTACATAGTGCCCTTGCCCTTGTGTATCTTTGGTAGTGAAAGTTATTCTGCATAATACCAACGAGAAACTTAAAATCAACTCACTCAATAACCCTTTTATCTGCAATGGTGTTCTTTTTCAAGATATGCTAGAACACCAACCTTGTGACAGTAACCATTCAATATTTGACTTGTCTAAAGACATAGTTTATCCTATATGTGACACTACTTTCATGATCAAGGACCTGAAACTAGCTAAGCCAGGGACTTAGGGTAAAATCAAATGCTACTGTTGTAAACAAACAAACAAACAAATAAGGCAAGACAAAATAAATCAATACAAAACAAACAAACAAAACCTTTAGAAATAAAATGACTTCTAATTATACTTTACTATACTCATAGATAAGGGTCTTGCTCAGTCATCACTGAAGCGTCCTCTTATGTAATAGGGAAATAAATACAGAGAACCACAAACAGTGAAGGTCCTGGGCCCAGCCAAATATAAACATAATATCTCCATAAATTCCATCCCCTTAGGACTCAAGAAACCCTGAAAATGTGGAGGTGAAAAATGTGTAAGAGCCAGGAAGGATGATAGATTGATTGTTCATCAATATGATTTCTGAACATATGAAGGCACAGATACATAGGCAGCATGCACTGGACCTGCACAATTCTGCAAAAGATAAGGCCCTAGAGCTAAAAGGAGAAATAGACACATGGCCCATGCCTACCCCATTAGCTTTCTCAAATTTATAACTAACTGTACATGAAATTTTAATTTCACTACGGGAATCTTATTGGGTAAAGAAACAACTCCTAAGGTTAGGCTGCATGTCCATCAGTAGAATGCCAACAGAAAATGAACTCAACTCCATTTTGAGAGGTTCATTTCCTCATAATGTTTTGTCAGGGGCTTTTTATTTTTTAATTTTATCTTTTTATTAGTTTAGTTTAGTTATCTATTTTTTCTCTTTCTTCTTACTCTTTCGGTACTTTCTGTATACTATAGCTTCCACTTTAGTGTTTTTATAGAATTCTGGAGTTTCTTAGACCTTCTCTTGGACTCTTCTCTTTGTTTTCTCAAATTTCAGTGTGTGTATTTGGATTTTATTTTATTTCATTCTATTTTATTTTATTGTTATTATTTAGAAGCCCCCCATTCTTCTATTGTAAAACAGAGAGGGGTGGAACCAGACGGGATCCAAAGTGGAGAGATACTAGCAAGACTAGTGGGAGGTAAAACAATAGTAAGGATATATTCTTTAATGGAAAAAAAGATATTTTTAATGAAAGAACAAAATGTGTGAGAAAGATTATGTGTGTGTGTGTGTGTGTGTGTGTGTGTGTGTGTGTGAGTGTGTGTGTGTGCATCCAAAGATTATAGTAGTCAGCAGAAAAATGCAGGGTGAGCTGAGAAATAAACTTCTACTTTGTTACATGTTGTTCTTGGCATTTGGGGATAATGTCTTCATTTCTATCTAGATTAAATTTGTTGTTTATTGTATTTTCATTAATTTTGTGTCAAATTGTAAAGACACTATTTTTCTCTCTCCCTTTCTCTCTCCCTCCCTCCTTCCTTCCCTCCCTCTCCTTTGTCTCTGTTTCTCTCTCTCTCTTGTTCAACATTCATTTGGTTCCTTTTTTCTCGATTTGGGAAACAGAAAATAACATAGAAAACTAGAAATGCTCTCCCTTTGTCAACTTCTAGGCTTCATGTTTCAAATTCCCAACTTTCTCACTCAGACCTTGATCTGTGACTGATGAACCATATCATAGAGCATGAATGTCACAGGATACTTATTTTTACCTCTGTTATAATCTGTTTAGAAAAGAAAATATAGAGGTTGAAATATTGGTTTTTATAAGTTAAATCAATAATTCCTTATAAAGAAACATGACTAGATTTTTTTTTTCAGAGTAGGCAAGGATACATGAGAACCAAGCCAAAATGAATACACATCAAAAAAGATGAGTAAATCAAAAAAGGTTTTAGAAGGAAAACATTGGCAAATAATTTGTTTGGTGATAAATCATAATTAAAATTCTTAGGGGAAAATTAACAGTAATGACATAAAATCAAAATCTTTGTAAGAACCAAAGGCAATAGATGACTACAACAAAACAGTGTTCTTGGGCATATGAAGGAAGCTGCATTCACCATGGCTGTGACAACATGGAGAATACCTGTGCAAGCTCTTAGCAGACAAAATCTCAGGATTGAGAAAGGAGGTGAATATTAGCTTCCACCTGTATCTTAAGAGCCATTGATAATTGTTAGCTCTGGGCTTAGTCTGTCATTGAGCACTCCTTTCTTGGGTTTTGGGTTATTTCTTTATTCTAGATATTGTGAGATCAATAAGTAATAAACATAGGCTTGCATTCTCTGAGCCCCTCATCATTTGCTTGATTTCTTCACTATAAAATAATGCCTTTTAATTATGAGGTCTCCTTTGTCAATGTTTGTTCTTAATTTCTGAGTCAATGGAGTCCTTCTATTCAGAGAGTTAATTCCTGTTTTTCTACATTGTAGACCTGTAGTCTTATATTGCATGTAATTTTAAGGACATGCTAGTTCTTTCTCAAGAGCTCTGCCCAAGCTCTCCAACCTCTTGTGACTTGCTCCACCAAGCCTCCCCAGTCTCACTCAGCTCCACCAAACTGCCAGCTTTGATGCTTTTCTCATGAACACTGGGAACTGCACTCCCTCTGCCCACCAACCACCCTGTGGCTATCTCTGTAAATGTCTGCCCCAGCTTGTGCTTTTTCTCTTGCTCACCTGTGTTTCCTTTGATGGGAAACACCAGACAGCCTTAATATTTTAAAACCATTTAAGCCACCACATTCCACTTCCTGGTCACCAAAGGACTAAACTGAATCATCATGCAGAATACATTTTGTGCAGTTTTTAAAATTTCTATACTCTTTCACAGCTTAACAAAGTTTGAAATCCATGGTGTCATCTGCCAATTAAGGAAAACTCAATTGAATCAATTTTTCCTTGTGTATTTTTCACTTGTTTTAAGAGTAAACAATTCCTATTGCATTTTCTACTGCAGTTTAGAAGCTTCACAGGATGGAATTCTGAAGTGAGGACCAAATCTCTTTAGTCAGTTTCCCTCAGCTACTTTTTAACATTTTGAATAAAAACCCTTGGTTCTAATGTTAAATTTCCAGGAGTTATTTCCCCATCAAGTTGCATTTTTTCCATTGCCTCTGTTCTCCATTGTACATCTGACTCTAATACTAATAACCACATAGCAGAGTCAATGTGAGACTCTGACAGAGACTGTCTTAGAATTTCTTCTGCCACCCAATTAGTTCAAAACTTTTCAGTTGAGACTCAGGCAAATTCTTAGGACAGGTAAAATGTACCCACATTCTTTGCCAAAATATTATGAGTGATTTCTAATCCAGTTGCCAATATTGTAGCCCTCTGAAAACTTTTGTTCAGGTCTTCCATAGTCTACATTGCTTTCAAAATTATAGATTATTTTAGGGTGGCACTCTAAGCTCTGCTTGTAGCATTCAGCTGAATCCCTAATTCAAATCCTCTACATTTTTCCCAAAGGTGCAGGGAAATATCAGTCACAGAAATACCTCCTTCCTAGTACCAAACTTTGTCATCTTTATACTTTTATTTCTGTGAAAAAAAATGATACACAGAAGATAGAATTTATGTGGAGCTTATAATTTCAGAAAGTGAATCCATAACTATTTGGATGGGAACTATGGCAGCAGGAAACAGGTATGGCACTGGGGTAGTAGCTGAGAACTAATGTCTTGATCCTCAAACACCAGGCAGAGAGATCAATATGGAAATTGCATGGGCTTTTGAAGCCTCAAAGCCGATCCCAGGTAACATTCCCTTATCATCATGATTTTCTAGCATTTATAGTGATAGAAAGAGCTATGCCTACTACCAGAAAGTACAAATTATTGGTCTTACCCATTTGTAAACTGTGGTAGTTATGATAACAACCAGCCTGGTGAAGTATGGCCAGTGTTGTAAGAATACCACAAATGTCATGGAAACAAATAGCAATTTCTTATTGGATGTAAAACCTGATCCACAGGTATACACTAATATACTTTTCCATTCTAGCGGTCAAGGTCAATAACAATATCTCTAGAGTGTCCACGAGACCGAG
Organism: Rhynchomys soricoides; assembly: GCA_019843965.1. Taxonomy (NCBI): domain Eukaryota; kingdom Metazoa; phylum Chordata; class Mammalia; order Rodentia; family Muridae; genus Rhynchomys; species Rhynchomys soricoides. The sequence goes on from JADRCH010000080.1 coordinate 6,906,579, forward strand.
TGAGAAACTACTCTTATAAATATGATAAATGGGATAATAAAAACCTAATTCTAAATGATTTATTGTTTTACATATAAATTAATTCTTCTCTAAATCTTCACCAGATAAGCTTCCTATATAGTTGATTGCAATTAACATAGAGTACCGCAACTAATTGTGCTCTCTAGAGTGAAAGACTGTGTATTCATTCTAAAACAAAACAAATAAATCATACATCTCTTCCAAAGACTCAGATATCTTTGCAGAAGAAAAATAATAAAGAAAAAATCATAAAATAAAAAGTATATGACGTTACAATGAGATAGTGTTTTCAATACACAACACAGCAGTCGCACAGATCGGCTCATCCGTTTGACGATATTCACAAGACCTATGCAAACCAAAGATGTACAAAAGTAGCATGGAGAAAGGATTTTGAAATATAGTCCTACCACTGCTGAAGAAGCTATTGACAATTGACAGCTTCTGAGAAAATAAGAGCCAGTCTTTTAAAAACTGTGAGCCCCTTATAGAGTTAGTAAGCCTCACCAGAAAGCTACAAATCTAAGTGCACATAAAAAATACAGACTTTACTTGCTGAGTTTAGATGAAAAAGTGTATTTGTAAGTAAATGAGAAGATAGATTGATCTTGGAGAAGGAGGAGAAAGCTTTATATATTCTATAGAATTCTAAAAATTCTGATAAAAATAAAAAATATGGTCTCTGCTCCATTTTTTTGTCCTTGCATTTCCTTTAGACAGGAACAATTCTGTGTTAAAAGTCAGAGACTGTCCAGCCCTACCTTAGATCTATCCCATCTCCAGATATCACACCATGACACTATTGCTGATGCCAAGAAGCACTTGCTGACAGAAGCCAGGTATGACTGTTCCCTGAGAGGCTCCATGAGCACCAGACTAAGACAGATGCAGATACAGCCAAACATTGGACTGAGGTCAGGGACCCCAGGGGAAGTGTTAGGGGAAGAAGTGAAAGAGCTGAAGGGCGTTGCAACCCCATAAGAAGAACATCAGTATTAATATTATGAATATTGAAATTGATATGACATCTTCTGATTAAAAACAGTATTTGTCATATATGTTGTATATGCAAGTGTCTATTTTTCAGATGACCTATCAGTGCAACTCCATATAATTTTATTTCTGTATGCTCTAAAATATGATAATGTCTTCATGATGTGATTTTACCATTTACTTCCCTACAGTAGAAAGTGCTCCATTTATATGCTCACATGTATTATTTTTTATTATCAAGGTCTTAATAGTTTATCTAACAAGATTGTACAGAGAAAAAATTATAATTCCTGTCATTAATATTATTTTACAGTAACGATGTAGGTAATATTCTTATGTATTTACTGCTAATGTGTAAGCATTGTGAGTTTGTTATAAATACTATTGCTTTTATGTGTATATAGCAGGTATTTTTTCTAATTTGCTTATATTATATTATTTTCTGTATGAACTAGGAGATTATATTTTAAAAAATTTCTTCCAATATCAGATCCCCCTTTCTTCCCATTCCTCACCTCATACAATTCCTCATTCATTCCCTCCCTACTTCTCCTCTGACAAAAGGGAGGAATGCCATGAGTATCACCTCATGCTTTGGCATCAAGTCACTATAGAATCAAGTGCATCCTCTTCCTCCAAGGCCAGACAAGGTCACCAGTTAGGCTACCAAGACCTATGGTCAGGTGACAGTTTCAGGGAAAGCCCCTGCTTCAGTTATAAGCAGACAAGCTTGAAGACCAAGCCATACATCTGCTACAGATATTGGGGAAAGGGATAGGTCCAGCTCATGCTCCCTCTTTGGTTACTGATTCAATCTCTGGGAACACTCAAGGGTCCAGAACTGCCTGGAAACTTCCCAGCATATAGGTGGATTGAGGCAGGCAGCAATGGGTGACCAGCAGCAGTTGCAGTTGCAAAAGTTGCAGTTGTGGGAACAAAAGTATCTCACTAGCTCAGAGTCTAGCTTAGTACTAATCATTGGCCATTTCCTGTCTCTGGTTCCAAAAGAGCTACATAATGTCTACTTAGTTTTTCAATTTAATATCAATCAAAATCTATCCCCTTCATTGATAGCTTAGGATCTTTTGCAAATGCCTTAGAATATAGTAAAATGGCACAAGAAATAAGTACTGGCTAAAGAAATTATTTATGTATAGAACAAATATTGGTCAAGTTGCCAATAAACACGATAAATTACCAGATACAATATAATCCTCACTGGACATTAGGGCACATTTCATTTTCTCTTTAATCTCTAATTAACATGAAAATCCTTTTTAAAAAAACTGTAAGAGTTGATCTGTCAGAAATAACTTCAAATTGTATAATGTTTTTACTAAGGGATTTAATTTATTTTAATCATATTTATAATGTGAAAGTATAAGGTGATAATAATATTGGTTTCTAAAGTTTTAGCCTGAAAAGTATTATAAAAATGTCTGCAAATAATTTCATAATTTGTTAATTCTATATTTAATTTTGACATGTTTCTTATAATTCACCATTGTATACAATACTGTGATAGATATCCCACATTACATACATAATTTTGTCAACATAAATTCCTAGAAATAAGTTTACTAAATAAAATTGTACAATATTTTGGCACTTGTTGGAAAAATGTTCATTGGAAGTACTGTATTGATTTGTACTGTTATATGGAACATTGCTCTAAAATTTCTAACAAACTTTATTATAAAAAATAAAATGATAAAAAGAAAAAAACAAGCAAAAAGCTATGGGTTTTTCATAGTTTATTTAAATTTCAAATGTTTTCCCCTTTGCAGAACTCTTCTTTGGAACTTCCCTATTCTCTCCACCCTCCCCGTGCCACTATGGGGGTATTCCATCAACCAACCACCCACCCACTCTCATCTTCCTTCCTTGGCATTCTCCTATACTGGGGTATCTAACACCCTCTGGCCCAAGGGTCTCTGTTCCCCCTGATGGCTAAAAAGACCCTCCTCTGCCACATATGTGGCCAAAACCATGGGTCCCTCCATGTGTATTCTTTGGTGGTGATCCAGTCTCCAAGAGCATCAAGGGGTCAGGCCAGATGCCTCTGTTGCTCTCTCCCTGGGAGTGAAAACTACCTCAGCTGCTTCAGTCCCTTCTCCAACTCCCCCATCTGGGACCTCATACTTAGCCCTGCTGTTGCTGTAAAGTGACTCTTGGGTATTTCGAAATTATGGGCTAATACCCACTTATCAGTGAGTACATACTGTGTTCATTCTTTTGTGACTGCATTACCTCACTCAGGATATTATTTTCAAGTTCCATCCATTTGCCTGCAAATTTCATGAAGTCATTGTTTTTAATAGCTGAGTAGTATTCCATTATGTAAATGTACCACATTTTCTGTATCTATTCCTCTGTTGAGAGACATCTGGGTTGTTTCGAGTTTCTGGCTATTATAAATATGGCTGCTATGAACATAGTGAAACATGTGTCTTTATTACATGTTGGAGCATCTTCTGGGTATATGCCCAGGAGTGGAATAGCTGGGTCCTCAGGTAGTATTATGTTCATTTTTCTGAGGGTCCGCCAAACTGATTTCCAGAGAGGTTGTATCAGCTTTCATTCCAACCAGCAATGGAGGAGTATTCCTTTTTCTCCACATCCTCATCAACATCTGCTGTCACCTGAGTTTTTGATCTTAGCCATTCTGACTGGTGTGAGGTGGAATCTCAGGGTTGTTTTGATTTGCATTTCCCTGATGACTAAGGATGTTGAACATTTCTTCAGGTGCTTCCCAGCGCTATGAGTTTCCTCAATTGAGAATTCTCTGTTTATCTCTGTTCCCCAATTTTTGATAGGGTTATTTGTATCTATGGTGTCCAGCTTCTTGAGTTCTTTGTATACATTGGATATTAGCCCTCTATCTGATGTAAGATTCGTAAAGATCTTTTACTAATCTGTAGGTTGCTGTTTTGTCCTATTTACAGTGTCATTTGCCTTACAGAAGCTTTGAAATTTTGAGGTCCCATTTGTTGATTCTTGATCTTAGAGTACAAGCCATTGTTGTTCTGTTCAGGAACTTTTCCCCTGTGCCTATGTGTTCTAGACTTTTCTCTACTTTCTCTTCTGTTAGATTCAGTGTATATGGTTTTACATGGAGGTCCTTGATTCACTTGGAGTGAGCTTTGTACAGGGAGATAGGAATGGATCCATTCGCATTCTTCTACATGTAGACTGCCAGTTGAACCTGCACCATTTGTTGAAGATACTGTCTTTTTCTCACTGGATGGTTTAAGCACCTTTGTCAAAGATCAAGTGACCATAAATGTGTGGGTTCATTTCTGGTTCTCCAATTCTATTCCACTGATCTACCTGCTTGTCACTGTACCAATACCATGCAGTTTTTATCACAAATGTTCTGTAGTATAGCTTGAGGTCAGAGAGGCTGATACCCCCAGAAGTCCTTTTATTGTTGAGAATATTTTTTGCTATCCTGGGTTTTTTGTTATTCCATATGAATTTGAGAATTGCTCTTTCTAAGTCTATGAAGAATTGAGTTGGAATTTTGATGGGGATTGCATTGAATCTGTAGATTGCTTTCGGCAGGATGGCAATCCATGAGCATGGGAGATTCTAAGAGAACACAAATGCCAGCCCAGGCCACTATATCCAGCAATATTCTCAATAATCATAGATGGTGAAACCAAAATATTATGACAAATCCAAATTTGCACAGTATGTTTCCACAAACCCAGTCCTACAAAGAATAATAGATGGGAAACACCAACTCAAGGATGGAAACTAGACCCAAGAAAAATCAAGAAAGTAATCTTTCAAAAACTCAAAAGAAGATAGCCACACAAACATATAAAGAACATCAAAAATAACAGGAAGCAACAATCACTATTCTTTAATATATATCTCTTAACATCAATGGACTCAATTCCAAAATTAAAAGACATAGACTGACAGACTGGATCCATAAAGAGAACCCAACATTTTGCTGCATCCAGGAAACACACCTCTGTGTTAAAGACAAACACTACCTCAGAGTAAAGGGCTGGAAAACAATTTTCCATGCAAATGGTCCTAAGAAACAGACTGGAGTAGCCATTCTAATATTGGATAAAATCGACTTTCAACCAAAAGTCATCAAAAAAGATAAGGAAGGACACCTCATACTCATCAAAGGAAAAATCTATCAAGAAGTACTCTCAATTCTGAACATCTATGCTCCAAATACAAGGATTCCCACATTCATAAAAGAAACTCTACTAAAGCTCAAAGCACACATTGCACCTCACACAATAATAGTGGGAGACTTCAACACCTCACTATGATCAATGGACAGATTTTGGAAACACAAAGTAAACAGAGATGCAGTGAAATTAACCGATGTTATGAACCCAGTGGGTTTATCAGATATCTATGGAACATTTCATCCTAAATCAGAAGAATATACCTTCTTCTCAGCACCTCATGGTACCTTCTCCAAAATTGATCATATAATTGGTCACAAACAAACCTCAACAGATATAAGAACATTGAAGTAATACCATGCCTCTTATAAGATCAGTATGGAATAAAGCAGATCTTCAATGGCAACAACACAACAACAGAAAGCCCACATACACATGGAAGCTGAACAAAGCTCTACTCAATGATAACTTGGTCAAGGATGAAATAAAGGAAGAAATTAAAGACTTCCTAGAATTTAATGAAAATGAAAGTACAACATACCCAAACCTATGGGACACAATGAAAGCAGTGTTAAGAGGAAAGCTCATAGCTCTGAATGCCTCCAAAAAGAAACTGGAGAGAGCATATACTAGCAGCTTAACAGCACACCTGAAAGCTCTAGAACAAAAAGAAGCTAATACATCCAAGAGGAGTAGAAGGCAATAAATAATCTAATTAAGGGCTGAAATCAACCACATAGAAACTAAAAGAACTATACAAAGAATCGGCAAAAAGTTATCTTTTCCAAAGTTTATTTGTATAGGTGAACTAATTAATCATGTTTTTATTAGATTTTCTAAAATATGGGGGATATTTATACCACTTCATCTGTACCATATAATCCATCAACAAAAGATAACTGAATAGAATGACATAAACTGCTTAACTATAGGCAGATCTTCAGTTCTGCTGTGAAAATAATAGTAACCCAATGAGATTGGGTCTTCCTTCCCTGCTTCCTTTCCCTCCTTGCCCCCTTTTGTAGTTCATAATACACACTCAATGTAGAAAATGTACATGATAACCTCAATAGTAGAAAAGAGAACTTTAATACCAAGAAACACTGAGTCCATTTCATTCAGTAGTTGCATTTTTAATATTATTTTCTGTGCGCTTATTTAAAGGCAATGAATCAGAATCATGCAGGATTGACAGTTGACTTTTCAATCAAATGTTGCACCATGCACATTAGCTCCTACAGTTTAATATTCTGCAAAAGAAAAAGATCACTCTTTACTATATTATCACTGATGTAAAGAACTCCCACCCATAGAAAGTAGCTATTTTAGTGGCTGGCACATCAATAGATTTCAGACGAGATTAGTCCTGATTATTCTTAGAATTCTCATAGTTACTCTTTGAAACTTCTGTTTTGACTCTGGAGAAAACTTCCTCAGATTCCTTAAGTTAGATTTTTTCATGTGTTTCTTTGGGTTATGATTTCTCATTCACTAGGAACTGGAGAATTCTTTAGAGGAAGATGTATTAATTGTTTTATCATTTCTACTATCCAATACCTGACAAGAAGCACCTTGGGGGAGAAGGTTACATTTTTTAGCTGATAGATTCCTGTGGGGTCAGCATGGTGGCTGCAGCTGCAATACAGACTTGACAGCATACTTTGTCATGATGCTGTGGAACAACAAGCAGACACAGACAGGAAGTGAAGCCAAGCCAGAAACTTCTGGGCCAGTTCCCCAGAGATACACTTCTACCAGCAAGATCTCACCTCCTAAGAGTTCCACAGTGTCGCCCAGATAGTGCCACTCACTGGAGACCAACGTATTGAAATACATGGGCATGTAGAAGACATTTGACATTCAGACTGAATCCATTATGTAACCTTTCTACTATGAGATCCTGATCCTTATCCTCTGTCTGACAGATGCTGGTAGAATCCCTACACATGGTGGTGACAGCCAATCATACCTCTTATCATTGCCAACTATGCCTTCTGGGGGCGGAACTAGAACCTCTACACGTGGTAAGCCTGTCAAAAACCATAAGAATAGTCCTTTCAAAGACCTTCCACTGTCTAAAATTTTTGTAGGGTGAAGTGACATTGTTTCCTAAGGTCTCTTGAACTTCACCATGTGATTCTTGAGCTCCCTAAAATGACTAGAATAAGCTGTGTCAGATGTTTGAGCCAAGGAATTTCATTAAAAGCTATCCACTGGAGGGAGCTATTTCACTTCTGAAAATTAAAACAACTTTCCATTTGCATCTAGAAACTGAATAAGAGCACTCAATAACGAAATGTTGAATGAAATAAAATGATCTGTGAAGTAAAGAAAAATCTCTTTTTTAAAAAAGAGGGAGTAATGCATTTAAATTTCTTAATTTTTCTAATTACAAATATAGACATGTGTGATTACTAGAGGACTTACAAAATGTAACCAGAGTTGAGAACTACAGTATGATTTTCTACATTTCTTTCCATCTGCCTCTCCTCTCTACCACCTTTCCTTCCTCTTTCAATATTTTTTTTTAATTGAAAAACAAGGTCATAGTTTTCTGTCTTACAACTCCTCTCCTATCCTCCCTACGTCCTCACTTACCCCCCATACTAGGCTGTCACAATAACATGTGTAATGGCTGACGTGGCCCAAATGAAATGACAATAAAGCAGATATAATATAAATATGTAAACACATTTTGAGAAACAAAATAATTATTAAAGAAAGTATCTGGACTTTTTACTTACTGACAATATAGGACGGCTACAGGGAGACACCTGACAAAATGCAAGCAGACAATGTCACCTGAGAGAGAGAGAGTCAAAAAAAACATGCTTGTGCATGCATGCATGCATGTGCGTTCACACACACACGCATATGTGCACGCACACACACAAGCAATTAACACACACATGCATAAAACCCATAAAAATATAAACACAAAATCAAAACAACATTATACAAAAGAAAAGAAAAACAAAAAAATAATTGTCTAAGCAAAGCAATTTGACACAAAATGTCTACAAAAATATCGTTGAGTTCCTTTGGTGTTAACCATGTACTGTTGGTTATAGGGTGAGACTCCATTGGATGAAACTAATGTTTCCTCTATGAGTAGAAGTTAACTGGAAATAGCTTCTTGCTTACAGGTGGAAGCCTGTGTCCACTTTCTCCTCAGAGCTGGGACCTTGTTTAAATGTTGTTCGTATAAACAAGAATAGAAAACTTTTTTGACAAGTGTAAGGTTTCACTTTCTGATATTTTGGGGATTAAAAGCAATTGCTAGAGATGTGACAGTCTGGTGTGTGGAGTGAACCAATGCATGTGCACTTTCTCTCAGCTGTCTCACACAGTGTCCTGGAGAGCACCCTCTTGTCCACTATGTCTTATGGTCTATCTCTATGAATAAGCTGCTTAGTTTTGACTCTCTCTCTCTCTCTCTCTCTCTCTCTCTCTCTCTCTCTCTCCCTCTCTCTCTCACATTGACTGTCTATATGAATTTTGTCAGGTAGGTTCCTCTAGTGATCCTATATTGTCAGCACATAAACAGTCCAGATCTTTTCTACAATAATTATTTCATTTCTCAAAATGTGTTTGCATATTTACATGTATTATATCTGTGTGAATCACCATTTCATTGAGTCACCTCAGCCATTTCACATTTTCTTCTAAGCTATCACATCTGAGCTCCTGAAGTGCTTCTCAGTACTCATCTGAAGTAGTCTCACTTGTTGCCTCTTCTTTATCTTACCTTGGTGCCTAAGTCACTTTTTTTATTGCTGTCTTAAAATACTGTGGGGAAAAATCCACTTCTAGAAGAAATGGCTCATTTTCTCACAAATTTCAAGTTGTAGTCCATCCATCATGGCAGGGAAGTCAAAGAAGCAGGAGCTTAGGACTACCAGTCACATTGTATGCACACTTAGCAGAGAGCAGAGGATGTTGGTGCTCTCACACCCTACCCATTTTATATAGTCCATGAGATCTGACCAAGGAATGGTCCCACTCCTGTGGTGATGGATTTCCCACTTCAAATAATGTAATAAAGGTAATGCCCAGAGACTCATCTCTCAGGAGAGTCTCAAATAGACAATTAAAACTAGTGAGATTACACTTTGCAATCATCTTTGAAAACATGGGTATATGTGGATATTTTAATGTATTAACACTGAATCATAGACTTACAGAAGTTTTGTTAAAGGTGGAATGTTAAATCTGAATAATTCTCCACAAAATGTGGAGCTAATATGAAGGACTTCAGATAGAAGCAGAATTTAGTCAATTAATTGATTTAAAAGCCTTACTAAAAGGTATTTGCTGACTGTCTCTAAAAGTGTAGGGAATAACCTTCAGTTGTTAAGTGACTACTATCATCTGTTTAATGTTATTTCTTAGCAATCATTTTATTTTTGTAAACTAAAAATAAAAAGCTTTGTGGACTAAAGTTAACCTGAGAGAATGGAAGCCTAGTACTGACTTAGAATTGATCATTGTCCCTATCCTGGAACTACACTGTAGGCAGTCTCTATTACTCCTTTAATATTAATGAAGAATAATACAATACCAGAAATAAAACCTTAGTTTTCTTAAAAATCTCCCTTAGCTACACAACATTTCAGGAATTGTAGATCATATCTCCATTGTACCAACTCTGATGTTCTGATATAAAATATACTATGCATGATGTATAACAAACTAAGAACGCTGTATACTAATGAAACTTTATAGAAAAAATGGACAATGGAGGAAGAGCAGACCATACACCACCTTTTTTACCCTGATAAATAAATTTACTATTATAAGCAATTATCCTAAACCAACCAAAATATTTCTGCTGTTTTTGCTCAATTTAGAATAGCCCTATGAATTCTTTTAGGGAAAATGAAATTTGTGGCATAGCTTTTATCTTCCAAATTTAGCAACATTATTTTTATATCTGTAAAAAGATTTGTGGTAACAAATATAAGTTTGGGTGAACAATAATCCAGAATATTTGAAGCTCATGTCCATGGTTTTTTTTCTCTACTTTGAAGCTATAAAAGTTGAAAAACACTTAAATTTTACATTTCTGATTAGGACTACTATGTATTTATAGTAGTATGAATGAATATACTTGGTATACCTGTAAAAAAATTATTTTTTATCCACTGTAAATTTTAATTTAAAACTCTCATGATAATGGAAGATTATGTCAATATGTGTGTTTAATACTAGGACACTGAAAGAAGAGTCAGACAGACATCCATCAGTTTAAGGGTGACCTGATCTATACAGCAAATTTCAGGACATCTAGGAGTATATAGTGAGACCTTATCTCAATACAAACAAAGAAGCAAACAAACTCAACTTCCTGTTGAGTAATTATGATGTAAGAATATTTTGTGAGATAGCACATTCACCAATAATTTATATTTTTCTAGTAAACAGGAAAAACTTAATAAAAATGTTAATAATTCTGAGTACAGAAAGTCTCATGAAGTCAGGTACATTTAATTTACAGATTGTATGATTGTTATACAAATGTAGGATTGTTCAGGTGATGGTTTTATTTTTGTTCTCCCATTTGAATACTCAAATTTTGATTTCCTCAGGTAATATTTAGAATGCTATGAATGATTTCTTCTGTAAAGAGTTATTACTTGTTATCAAATCAACCAAGAAACCCATCAATAGATACACCAATTTAAAAATTATGTATGCACAAGTATGTGTATTGCCTCTGTGTGTGAAAGAGGGTGTTCATACAGCAGTGTATATCTAAATTCAAGAAGAATGAAATAATCTCATTGTGGTGATTGCATAGGAAATCATCATGTTAAGTGAAATAATTCAAACTCAGAATATAGTATGAACATTTTCTTTCATATGTTGAATACAGAAGTCAATTTACCAAAACTAGAATTGCCTATTGAAGAAAGAGATGTGGGAAAGGTGAAGGGAATTAATATGACCAAAGTATGCTCTCTATCTGTCTGTCTGTGTGTGCGTGTGTGTGTGTGTGTGTGTGTGTGTGTGTGTGTGTTAGAAAATGTTATGTTGTACAACAACACTGAAGGAATGATTCTTTTTAAAATAGCATAGGGTTTTACCTTCCATGCTACCTTATACCAACAGATAAGCATATCATTTATATCTCATCTTGGAAACCTAGGACAATAGACAGAAGTCACTACAGAAAACTACCACCAATCAAAATGAGTTGTTGAGCTCTGTCCCAGTGGGTACCTCTTCAAATTACTCCCATAATTAAAAGTCAGGGAACATTGCAGAAGATGGGGCAAAAATACATGCTGGCCAGAGGAGCTTGTAGTTTTCTGAGATTGCATCTCCTAAAACCATAACAAATGTTACCCATAAAGACTTAACATTGTAACTTCCCAAACATGAGCTTAGCAAAGATGGTGTTAGAGATCATGCTAAGCTAGTTGGAGATAAGCTCATGCAGTATTAACCCTATATAGAGAGTAACACTCATCAGAGAAAATCTGAGAAAGGGAGAGGTGGCCTGCCTACTAATTGTTAAAGGGTAGGTCCCAAAACTGTACCTACAGGTAGCACTATATACAATGAAAAGGTTATATTTAGGAATACATGTATATTTAAAGACATATATGTAAACAATAACAATTAGGGAAAAAAGCTGTCATATATTTGTCGGAGAGTTGGGAGAAGAATGTAGTAGTCTTTGGAGGAACAAAGAGGAAGGGAAATTGATGGAATTAAATTATAATCTCCAAAGTGAGAAAAATTAAATATTAGTTGAAATATGTCAGAGGAATTTCTTTGCCCTTTTTCCTTCAGTGTTGTGATTGTTATAGTTCTTGAGCACAGCAGGGCGATTTTTCCACTTTCTCTAGACTCCATAATGGCACTATCCTCTCCTTTGTGACTAAAATCTCTAAGGCTTACTGTTTTACATGCATATAGTGCTTAGCTGTATCTCTTGTTACATGCTATCATCTTCCTGAACCTATGTTTTATTTTCTTTGAAAACATTTGCATGTTTTAATACCTCTGAATTTTTATTTTTGTTAGAAATTACTATAAGAAAGCATTCATTTAAAAAATGATCTGGAGGGAGAGGATAACAATTTTATTTCAGCTTATTCCAGATTACAGGTTACAATCTAACATCAAAGAGACCGTGGCAGGAACTCAAGACAGGGACCTAAAGGCAGAAATAATTGGCGAATACTGCTTACTGTCTGCTTCCATTGACCTCTGCCCTCAAACCCAAATTACTTTCTAATTTAAATTTTCTCTTCTTTTTTGTAACGATAACAGCACAATTTCATCTATATCTCCAGAAAATTACATTAATTTGTCTAAGATAAGCATTTATAGCAATATTTCTAGCATAGGTAGTCACTGTGTATTTAGACAATTACTTAATATAGGCCTCACAATAATAATGTACGATTAGTGTAACACCTCAAGCATTTAAATTTTAGTATTTAATAACCAGTGGCTTTTAAAATTTATTTAGTTCCAGGAGAGCGAATTATTTCATCACACTAAAATTAAGGGTTTTGCTCTCCAGAAAACTAAAAGATTTGGTCTTTCTCTTGGTTAGAAATGATATTCAACATTTTAGAGAATTCTTTAGAGAGTCTAAAGTATAATTTATTTTATAAGATTATATTTTTTCTTTTCAAAATAGATTGCTGAAATTATATAACTAGTAAACATCTTTTTTCATAGTTTTGATCAATTGTAATTTAGTAAGACAATTATTTAATTACTTTTTTCTCAAGGAAAACATTTTGACTTTGCACAAGTATCAATGAAATTACTGCAGCACAAGAATTTTCCTTATCACACAATGTGTGCTGTGTAATCTCTTTTTCTTGATTTTAAATGTTTCTCACCAATCTTTCCCTTGGAGTTTTTAGCATAATTTGATAGATTATGTTGATATTTGTCATTTTCTTCACTTATTTTGTGAACTTTTTAAAATTTTATTAGTTCTTTAAGAGTTTGATCATATTTACCCAACATCTTACAGACCCATCTCATTCCAACCCATGCAACCCATGCCCTCCTTTTAAAATTTAAGCTTACAAAGTGCAATTTGCATTATCTATATGCAAGTCTTAGTTTTGTGGTCTCCCACCAGAGCCAGTAAATCTGTCATACCTTTAAAGAAAATGGACTCTTACTCTCTCAGTAGCTATCAGTTGCATACTGTTATTTGGCTAGAAATAGTGTTTTATGCCTACTTCCCCTCAGCATGCTGAGATTTTGTCTGGCTTCAGTTTGGGCAGGTCTTATGCATGCTGTCAAAACTACTGTGAATCCATATGGGCAACCAGCCTGTTATACCCAGAAAACACTCTTTTCTTGTATTCGTGCACTATATTTGGTTGTTGCAGTGATTTTTACAGTCTTCAACAAAGATCTCTGAGACTTATGAGGATGTCCCATTTGGGGATGAGCATTGTAAAGTCTTTTACTCTCTATACCTTGACTAGTTTTGGGCCTTTGTGTTAATTGCCATCAAGAGTAAAATTAAGTTTCATTGATGAGAGTTGAGAAACATAAATCTAAAGAAATAATGTTGATACCAGGCATAATACTAATATGCTATGCATTTATAAAATATTAGTAGGTTCTCTCTTAGGATCTGTGACTTATCTTGACACAAGTTCTTGACTCCTATGTAGAGAAGAATTTTAGTTCACAAACATAATTGCTCTAACCACAACCAAAGTTCTTCTAGGTCCATTTGATTTGGCTCGAATGCAGACATATGACCTTTAGTTTCTCTGGCTGGAACACAGACACACCATTTATACACACTTTAATTCAAAACAGTGACATCTACTTCAGTGATAAATCAGAGAAAGATTTGACAGAAAGAGTCAGAAATAGAATATGCCTAACTCTCAAGAGAACAGCATGGGAAGAAAATATTTAGAGAAGCACAGGGAGAGAGAGAGTCAGTCAGTTGGGAGTCAGTGTAGTGAATGCAGTGCTGTAGTGTTCAGGACATTCATATGCAGTTTGGTATAGGTCAGCAGAGGCAATTAAAGTCAAAAAATAAGAAAGATTCAATAAATTAGAACAAATTTCCAAAGCTTGTTTTAGGCCAAGCCAAAGAATCTAGTGAGAAGCTGAGAACCAATTAGCTTGGAGATAAGTTAGAGCCAGAACAGCTAAGTTGAACCAACCAATCAGAGTTCAGAAAGATCTAGAAAGGATGAGCTTATTCAGCAGTAAGTCTCAGAGGTTGAAACAGTCTAAGCCTAAGTTAGCCTAGTTAGTTGTAACTAGGTTAGTTGTAATGAGGTTAGAAAGTTATAGGCCTAGGTCTAGGGATAGTTAGAACAGAGATGGAAATGCTCTGGGCTTAGCCCAAGCCAAGTATCTGCACAGGTTGGTCTCTCATCTCATTACTTTCTCTGGCAAATAAAGTTGCAATGAAATCTATAAATATGAATGGATGGGTGGGTTTTTAATTTATAGAACAGGACTTAAACATAAACACAAAGTAATAGATTATTACTCTAACATTTGTACCACAATTGACCAATGATCAGGACAATTATCATTGGCCACTTACTATTGTTCACAGGATCCATATCTGGATTAGACTGATAATTCCTCATTTCCTTTGGTATCATGCATAGTATATTTCAGTACTATGAAAACTAACCTGTATGGATGAAGCTTCTTTGTTAACATGGGTTTCATTTCTCTATGTTTTGTGAGTCAAGTATGTGGAATCGGTAATAGAGTCTATCTCCTTTTTCAGGGTAGCTAATAGCACTTGCAAATAGATTGTACTGATCTGTTATTCAGTTCCATACAAACCTAACTTAAAATGTAACATGAGATATTCTTAGCTGAGTGTACAAAAAAATAATTCAATCTTCTTGAATAAAAATTAGAACTCCTGATTAAGGGAAACACTGTCATATTAATAAGAATTTAATTACAACAATGTAAAAATTTTGTTCTCTTAAATAATGTTTTTTAAATCCTACTGATATAATTATTTTGTTGAATAATTTTAACATTATATAGGTGAGTGAAGCTTGAAGGCAAACTTTAAAACAATATTCCCATAGTTCTTTACTCATTATTATTTGAAAGATATCACATGGCTCATCATAAAGTAGAATATTAAAAGGCTTGGAATATATTGTTTATCAACAAAAAATTAAAATGGAGAAAATAAAAGAGTGAGAAGAATTTGGGAAGAATAGAAAATGAACCAGAACTGCAATAAAGTATAGGATTGTGGGCAAAACATGTGATTGTCTAGAGGAATTTGGAATAATGCTTTTTATGTCAGTGTCCATTAGGAAAAATTCCTTTGGAATGTGTCTGTTTGATTATTATTTTTCTGTAAATAAAAGTTAGTGTCTGCCAACATTTAGAGGTTCAGGTTGAGCAGATATTAGACAACAGTCTTTAGAAGATGTCCCCACATGCTATTCATATCCTTCTTCTAAATTCAGCTCAAACAGTGTTTGTTGCTGAGACAAAGCATTGAAATCTACTTTTTTTACCTTGTGGTATATAAGTTTAGTGAAGTGAAGAGAGTCCATGAAGACTGGAATTCACAGAAGCTCAGCAAGTATTCTGGAGCCCAAGCAATTTAAAATATTGGTTTATTAAGTTGACTTATTTGTCCGTTAAATCTTTTATTGCATCTGTTAATGTGAAGAAAAGAGACAGCAGGAAAGAGGTAGCTCTTTCCTTCCACCATGAGAGTTCCAGGGTTGAACTCAAGTAGACAGTCTTCTTACAAGATGTCCTTATCTAGTGAGCCATCTAACCGCACCTTCTCTAGTACGTCATTGACATGCAAGGTTGTCAGAATATGTGACTCTGTAAAATACCAGGCATTTCCCCCAGTTTATTTGTTTGTTTCTCTTTCTATATTGGCATATATTTGTTGCAGGAAATAATGAAATTAATTGGTATTGCATACATGTCTACCATGTGCTTGATTTCAGTCATTCCTTGTTGCATCCTCTGCCCTCTCCAATGCACATACTGACTCTCATTGCCCTCATACAGTGATATCAGAAATCACACAATTTTTGTATTCAAAAGAAAAATTTTAATATAATTTTCTTTTATAAAAATGACCAGAGTTAAAGAAAAAAATCAGGAATGGAAAAGGCAAAGAGAAAAAGCAAAAAAGAAAAAGAAAAAGAAAAAGAAAATAAAAAGGAAAATGAAAATGAAAAAGAAAGAAAAGAAATCTCCAAACTCTTCCCAGTTCAGATGTGCTATACATTTGATTCCCAACAGTGTTCTACAGCTGAATTTGTTACTAAGAACAAATATGAAAAGATCATGCAGACCAGTAAAATACTATCGCTTAATATTAAAATGAATATGCATAATAAATTTGATGAAATATTTATGCCAATTATACCAAAATGCTTATGTAAAAAAACAGAAAAGTGGGGAACTAAAATGAAAAACAAAAAAAATGTCATTTACTTGGTAGCAAAAGATTTCTAGTCAGGGATTGTCTCCCTAGATTTCTTTTCTATGAATGTATTTGCGGAAGCTTTCTTAATAGTAAGTTTCATCTCACTGGACGTATTAACCTCACTTAAGGGGACTAGCATATTACCAACACAAAATGAATTTAATGATATTTTTGTAGACCTTTTCCTTGTATTGCGTTTGGGCATGTTTTTGTTTGTTTCATTGATTTTCTTTGTTTTTTACTTATTGGTCTTCTGCTTGTATATTACAGTTTCCGACTATCTGTTTTTTCTCTGGGTGTCTTTGGGACAAGTGTCATGCTATTTATTTGTTATTTTGAATTTTTTTTACTGTTGTTTTTTGTCAAATTTTTGTTTGTTTCCTAAAGAGAGTAATGACAGAGAAATACATAGGGTTGAATAGATAATGTGGTACAGGGTATTTGGAAGTAGTAATGAGATTTAAAGCAGTGATTACCTTGCATTGTACAAAAAATTATTTTCAATAGAAACAAAATATATTTAAATATTATTTACAGTACATTGAAATTATATCATAGAAAGGTATTTGATAACATTAATATAAATCCTAATTACTAGGATAAATAATTCTTGAACAGTTATAGTATTATCACATTCTGTTTTAAATATTTGCCTACTGTCTCCCAACTCCATTGTCTACAGCAGTGCTCACATCTTACTTTATTGGATGGTTGTGAGGCCACCTAATGATTCAGGCCTTTCCAACAGATTTATATCATTAATGAGCTGGCCTAATCATGGGGGACACACTAATTCATAACCCTTTTCTTCTGTATTTCAAGAAAATATATTTTTTTAATACTCCACAGAGAGTGACTAGCATTCTTCACTCTTGCATAGATCTTGGGGTACTTGACAGATTTTTCCAATCCACTTTGCTTATTAATGAAAACAAAAGATAAGGACAACCATTTTTGTTTTTACTTTCATGTTTCTATTTCCATAAAGTGTGTATTTATACTCCAAAGAGGTCTGAAAATGAAAAGTCTCTTCTCACCTTAGTCAACTGCTTCTCCTCTTTCTTCTTGTAGTGCTTCATGGAGAACTTTGTAAACTTCTTTCTGTTTCTCTAACATGTAGTATAAATACACATTTTCAATTCGGGCTTTGAAGCTCTTTTCATTTACATATATTTTTCTAACAAAATAAAACTTTTATTTCTTTTCTGTAGGTATTTTTATCACACAAGTGTAGTTTTATTCAAATGTCAGACATTTTTCTCCATTGGGTGTCAACAGAATATATAAAATAGTATTGTTACTGTATTTTGTATTTTTTACTAAATTTAACACCATTCTCTTCCTAAAAATAATAAGTATAACTGCCCACTAAATTTACTGAGTTTTCTTTATATTCAAGGAATTGTTCTGTTATATGTCTAGTACTTCATTAATTTTTTGCTATATTCCATGTAGCAAGAATCATTAATAATGCCATTATACAGATGGGGAGTTAGATACTGAAGAGCCAGTAACTTGTCTAAATGTCTAAATTTGGACACAGACTGTCTGATTCTAGAGGTAATGCAGCCACAGTTTCAGCATGAGTTTGTTAATTATTTTCTTTGGTACCTCATTTTTATCATAAATGCTCTATAATTACTATCTTAGTTATGCTGTTGTCAAGTTTTCCCAAGATTTTTATGTTTGTTACAACTACCTATAACAGTTAATAGTCTCCAAAGAAAGAGAACAAATAAACAGAAATCTCTGTACAGTTATATTTCAGAGATAAGTTTATTTATTTATTTTTTGTAATAGTTGGTTTTAATGATTGATTAGCCTGGAGTCTCTAGGAAATATATCATGAGAAAACCTAGCAGGTATTAACATTGCAGATGGATTCAGGACTTTCTTTATCGAGGAAAATTATTTTCATTATAAATCAGCTGGTTAAAAGGGATCTATTCACATTGTGGAGGGTTGCTTTCTATACTCACAGTCAACTGATTCTACACATTAGCCACATTTATAACACCTTTACCCAAATAACAAGTCAATATCTAGTAAGGAACTAGGAAAAAAACAAAACATTCTTCCTTGACATAAGAAATTAATCATTGTGCAATATATAACAGGAAACTGACATTTGTATCACAGAATAATTCAGTGTTATAACTTATTGATCAGGATACAGAAAGAACAACACTTTCTATATCATTTTGCCTAGTGAGAAAGCGAACTTCCCAATGTAACTGTAAAATGCTGTATTGTACACAAAATCCTAATTTTACAAAAACAATCTTATATTCATCATTTTTAATTATCTGTGCATGTTTTATTGAGTCCAAGTGATTGATAGTTCTTTTGCTCATCTTAGCCTGTGTATCTATGCATGCATATGTCTGTCTGTCTGTCTAGCTAGCTCTTTATATAACTAGATAGATTACAATTATTTCTGCCACCTATAATTATTTGTATGACTCTAGCTTTATATTAAATATTTCTCAAAATAAAAGTTAGTAAAGCTAAAAACCATTATTATAACCTGGAGAAAATCCAGGATTTCTTGAACATGTTTTAGTACTAGAATATTAGGATTAAGAAGTACTGTAGGAAAAATGACTTTTGCAAATATAATGAAATTATACAACCTAATATGAAAGGATAATACTGGGTTCTCTATTTCCCACAAATCCAATAAGGATCTTGTAAAGACGAGATGAAGTGAAGAGAGAGACCACAGAAGCAAATTGGATGAGTCAAGTCAAAAATAAAGGTGTGCAGACCCCAAGATCTACCAGAGACCACACAGAATACTAGAAGCCCAGGTAAACTGTCCAGCTACTGAAAACCCCACTCACTTTCTTGGTGCCCATTCAGTCTAACCCAAGTCCTAGACTTGTCCTCAATTATTCCAGTCCCCAACTTGGATAGTGACATCATGACCAACCAGAAGCCATGAGGGCCAACATGTGTCTACCCACAAACTTGAGTTGAGAGCCACTGCTCAACCACAGGACATTGTGGCCAGAAAACCAAAGAAGCATCTGAAAACAGAACAACTATCCAACAAAGACAAACTCAGAAATAGGCACCTAGACATACAATTATCCTAATCCTAGATGTTTAGAGGCCAGTATAAGAACATAATCAACAATAGACAATGCAATATGTTACCACAAGAACCCAGCTGTAGTAATACAGAAAGATCTAAATAATCTAACATGGCAGAAACACAAGAAAAAGACTTAAAACCAACTTTACCAAGGAGATAGATGTCTTTAAAACACAAATGAATTAATCCCTTGAGGAAATCAAGGAAATGACAAACAAAAATTAGAGGAAATAAAAAATTCTCTAAAGAAAGCCAAAAAAAAAAAAAAACAACAAAAAAAAAAAACTTTGAAATGGGAATGCAAATAATAAAGGAAACACAAACAGGGCCAGTTATGGAAACAAAAATAATCTATGTAAGTAAACAGAAATTACATACACAAGTATCACCATCTGAATATATGAGACAGAAGAAATAATCTCAGGAATGGAGATAAAATAGAAGAGAGAAACATTAGTCACAAAAGTAATATATCTAAAAAGTCATTCAAGAAATTAAAAAAAAACAAACAAACAGAAAATCTGGGACACTGTGAAAAGCATAATATGAATAAAAGGAGACGATTCCCAGCTCATAGTCACAGAAAATATTTTCAACAAGATGTCAGAAGAAAATTTTACTGAAAGAGATACCTATAAGAGTTTGAAAAAGAACTGGAGGAGCTGAAGGGGTTTGCAACCCTTAGGAAGAAGAGCAATATCAACCAACCAGAGCCCCCAGAGCTCACAGGAACTGAAACACCAACCAAGGAGTTCACATGAAGGGGCCCATGGCTCCACCCACATATGTAGCAGAGGATGGTCTTGTTGGCCATCTATGGCAGGAGAGGCCCTTAGTCCTGGGAAGGCTCGATGCCCCCATGTAAGGAAATGCCAGGATGGGGAGGCAGGAGTGGGTGAGTGGGTGAGTGGGTGGGGGAGCACCCTCATAGAAACATGGAAAGGAAGGATGGTATATGGGGTCTGTGGAGGGGAAAGCAGGAAACGGGATAATATTTGAAATGTAAAGAAATAAAATAATTAATAAAAAACAAAGAAAAAAAAAAAGAAATACAAGAAGCTTAACGAACACCAAATAGATAGAACCAGAAAGAAGATGTCCTCACTGCATAATAATAAAACAGAACAAGGAAAGATTATTTAAAGCTGAAATGAAAATGAAAAGAGAAAAAAAGCATATAAAAGCAGACCTCACCATAAGAAAGACAATTTCCAATAACCTTATAATCAAAGTCAAACAAATGGAGAGAGACTCAAAGCAAGCCCATTAAAATAAATCACAAGCCAGTTTCCATCTGTGGCTGAAGACTTCTGCCTGGGCTACCAGGGCACCATAGCCAAATAGCACTGGGAGAAAGCTAGCCTCCCAGGAGTGTGGAAAAGCCCATTAGTGGGGGTAAGACAAGCAACACTGCTTAGCGGGACTCACCTGAAATCCTTGAGACACAGGGACTGAGGAACAGCCTAGGGAAAGAGACTTCTGGTTTCCATCTGTGGCTGGAGACCTCTGCCTGGACCACTACTGCTCCATAGCCAAATAGTAAAGAGAGAAAGCTAGACTCTCAGGAGGGTTGGCAAGCCTGTATGCTCAGTGGGACCCTCCTGGAATCCCCAGAACATAGAGACTGAGAAGTGGTCTTATGGTTTCTTTCAGTGGCCTGGGGAACAGATCCTGTGACACAGGACTCCATCGTCAAATAGTGCCAGGAGAGAGCTGGTATCCCAAGAGTGATGACACACTTTTAAGCACAGGCAAGACCACAACATATGTTCAAATTCAATGGATCAAGAGGGACCTTGCAGGGCCATCAGGACACAGGAACCAAAGGGCAGCTGGGGACAAGATCCTTGTGGTTTCTGTCTGCACCCCAAAGCTGATCCTGTACCACAGCTCTCCAAACTCAAATTCTTCTCAGAGAGAACTGGTCTTCAAGAAGTATTGACACCAAGGCTTGCAGTCACAGTTAGAGAGAGTAAGACCAGCTAACACCAGAGATAACCAGATGGCAACAGGCGAGAGCAAGAACATAAGGAACAGAAACCAATGCTACTTGGCATCATCAGAACCTAGCTCTCTTACCATAGCAAGCCATGGATAACCCAACACACCAGAAAAGCAAGAATCAAACTTAAAATCACATCTCATGATAATGATAGAAAATTTTAAGAAGGAACTAAATAACTCCCTTAAAGAAATACAAGAAAAAACAGGTAAACAACTAGAAGCCCTTAAAGAAAAAACACCAAAATCCCTTAAAGAATTACAGGAAAATACAATCAGATGGGTGTAATTAGAGGAAAACACAATCAAACAGATGAAGGAAATGAAAACAAACAACAACAACAACAACAACAACAACAAATAAAAAGACATCCAGGAACCAAAAATAGAAACAGAAACAATAAAGAAATCACAAAGGGAGACAACCCTGGAGTTCAAACACCTAGAAAAGAGATTAGGAATCTTAAATGCCAGCATCAGAAACAGAACACAAGAGAGAAGAGATAATCTCAGGTGCAGAAGATACCATAGAAAACGTTGACACAACAGTCAAGGAAAATGCAAAATGCAAAAAGCTCCTAACCCAAAACATTAAGGGTATCCAGAATACAATTCAAAGAAAGAACCTGAGGATGATAGGTATAGAAGAGAGTAAAGATTCTCAACTTAAAGGACCAGTAAATATTTTCAACAAAATTATAGAAGAAAACTTCTCTAATCTAAACATATGAACATAAATATACAAGAAGCCTACAGAACACCAAATAGATTGGACCAGAAAAGAAATTCCTCCCATCACATTATAGTCAAAACACCAAATACACAAAATAAGGAAAGAATATTAAAAGCAGTAAAGGAAAAAGGTCAAGTAACATATAAAGGCAGACCTACCAGAATTACACCAGACATCTCAACAGAGATTATGAAAGCTTGAACATCCTGGGCAGAACTCATACAGACCCTAAAAGAACACAAATGCCAGTCCAGGCTGCTATACCCAACACAACTTTCAATTATCATAGATGGTGAAACCAAAATATTCTATGACAAAACCAAATTTAAACAGTGTGTTTCCACAAACACAGCCCTACAAAGAATAATAGATGGAAAACACAAACTCAAGGAAGGAAAAAGCAAGAAAGTAATCTGTAAAAAACTCAAAAGAAGTTACCCACACAAAAATAAAAATAAGATGAAAAAAAAAAAAAAACAAAAACAGGAAGCAACAATCACTCTTCCTTAATATCTCTTAACATCGATGGACTCAATTACCCAATAAAAAGACCTGGACTAACAGTATGGATGCATAAACAGGACCCAGAATTATGCTGCATCCCAGAAATGTACCTCTGTGGTAAAGACAAACACTACTGCAGAGTAAAGGACTGGAAAACAATTTTCCAGGCAAATGGTCCAAAGAAACAGGCTGGAGTAGCTATTCTAATATTGGATAAAATTGACTTCAACCAAAAGTCATCAAAAAAGATAAGGAAGGACACTTCATACTCATCAAAGGAAAAATCTACCAAGAAGAACTCTCTATTCTGAACATCTGTGCCCCGAATGTAAGGACACCCACATTCATAAAAAAAAAACTTTATAAAACACAAAACACACATTGCATCTCACAAAATAATAGTAGGAGAATTCTACATCCCACTATCAACAATGGACAGATCTTGGAAACATAAACTAAACAGAGACTCAGTGAAACTAACAAATGCTATGAACCAAATGGATTTAACAGATATCTATAGAACATTTCATCCTAAATCAAAAGAATATACCTTCTTCTCAGAACCTCATGGTACATTCTCGAAAACTGATCATATAACTGGTCACAAAACAAACCTCAAGAGATATAAGAAGATTGAAGTAATCCCAGGCCCCCGATCAGATCACTACAGATTAAGGCTGTTCTTCAATGACAACAACATCAACAGAAAGCTCACATATATATGGAAGCTGAACAAAGCTCTACTCAATGATAACTTGGTCAAGGAAGAAATAAAGAAAGAAATTAAAGACTTCCTAGAATTTAATGAAAATAAAAGTACAACATACCCAAACCTATGGGACACAATGAAAGCAGTTTTAAAAGGAAAGCTCATAGCTCTGAATGCCTCCAAAAAGAAACTGGAGATAGCATATACTAATAGCTTAACAGCACACCTGAAAACTCTAGAACAAAAAGAAGCTAATATACCCAAGAGCAGTAGAAGGCAGGAAATAATCAAATTAAAGGCTGAAATCAACAAAGTAGAAACTAAAAGAACTATACAAAGAATTAACAAAACCAGGAGCTGGTTCTTTGAGAAAATCAACAAGATAGACAAACCCTTAGCCAGACTAACCAGAGGACACACAGACAGTATCCAAATTAACAAAATTAGAAACGAAAAGGGAGATATAACAACAGATTCTGTGGAAATTCAAAAAATCATCAGATCCTACTACAAAAGTCTATACATAACAAAATTGGAAAATCTGAATGAAATGGACAAGTTTCTAAACAAATACCAAATACCAAAGTTAAGTCAGAATGAGATAAACCATCTAAATAGTCCCATAACCCCTAAAGAAATAGAAGCAGTCAATAAAAGTCTCCCAACCAAAAAAAGCCCAGAACCCGATGTGTTCAGTGCAGAATTCTATCAGACCTTGAAAGAAGACCTAATACCAGTACTATTCAGTCTATTCCACAAAATAGAAACAGAAAGAACACTACCCAATTCATTCTATGAGGCCACAGTCACATTGATAGTAAAATCTCACAAAGAGCCAACAAAGAAAGCAAACTTCAGACCAATTTCCCTTATGAATATTGATCAAAAAATACTCAATTAAACTCTCACAAACTGAATCCAAGAACACATCAAAACAATCATTCACCATGATCAAGTAGGGTTCATCTCAAGGATACAAGGATGGTTCAATATGGGGAAATCCATCAATATAATCCACTTCATAAACAAACTCAAGGAAAAAAAACACATGGTCATTTCATTAGATGCTGAAAAAGCCTTTGACAAAATTCAACATCCCTTCATGATAAAAGTCTTGGAAAGATCAGGAATTCAAGGAGCTTTCCTAAACGTAGTAAAAGCAATAAACAGTAAACCAGTGGCCAATATCAACCTAAACAGAGAGAAACTTGAAGCAATCCCTCTAAAATCAAGGACTAGACCAGGCTGCCCCATCTCTCCCTATCTATTCAATATAGTCCTTGAAGTTCTAGCTGAAAAATTAAAAAAAAAAAAAAAATGGAGGTCAACAGGATACAAATTGGAAAGGAAGAAATCAAAATATCACTATTTGAAGATGATATGATAGTATACTTAAGTGACCCGAAAAACTCCACCAGAGCTGATAAACACCTTCAGCAAAGTGTCTGTATACAAAATTAACTCAAGCAAATCAGTAGCCTTCCTATACTCGAAGGATAAACAGGCTGAGAAAGAAATTAGGGAAATGTCACCCTTCATAATTGTCGCAAACAATATAAAATATCTTTGTGTAACTCTTACTAAACAAGTGAGAGATCTCTATGACAAGAACTTCAAGTCTCTGAAGAAAGAAATTGAAGACCTCAGAAGATGGAAAGATCTCCCATGCTCAGGGATTGGCAGGATTAATATAGTTAAAATGGTCATCCTGCTGAAAGCAATCTTCAGATTCAATGCAATCCCCATCAAATTTCCAACTCAATTCTTCATAGACATAGGAAGAGCATTTCTCATATTCATATGGAATAACAAAAAACCCTGAATAGCAAAATCTATTTTCAACAATAAAAGGTCTTTTGGGAGAATCAGCCTCACTGACCTCAAGGTGTACTACAGAACAGTAGTGATAAAAACTGCATGATATTCATACAGTGACGGGCAGCCAGATCAATGGAAAAAAATTGAAGACCCAGAAATGAACCAACACACTTATGGTCATTTGATCTTTGACAAAGGAGCTAAAACCATCTGGTGAAAAAAAAAAACAATATTTTCAACAAATGGTGCTGGTTCAACTAATGGTCTACATGTGGAAGAATGTGATTTGATCCACTTCTATCTCTCTGTACAAAACTCAAGTCCAAGTGGATTAAGGACCTCCACATAAAACCAGACACACTGAATCTAATAGAAGAGAAAATGGGGAAAATTCTCGAACACATGTACACCGGGGAAAAGTGACTGAACAGAACACAAATGCCGTAAGCTCTAAGATCGAAAATGGACAAGTGGGACCTCATGAAATTACAAAGCTTCTGTAAGGCAAGGAACACTGTAAATCAGACAAAATGGCCACCACCAGATTGGGAAAAGGTCTTTACCAATCCTAAGGCCAATAGAGGGCTAATGTCGAACATATACAAAGAACTCAAAATGTTAGACTCCAGAGATCCAAATATTCCTATCAAACAATGGGAACAGAGCTAAACAGAATTCTCAACTGAGAAAATTCATAGGGCTGAAAAGCACCTAAAGAAATGTTCAACATTCTTAGTCATCAGGGAAATGCAAATCACCACAACCCTGAGATTCTACCTCACACCAGTCATAATGGCTAAGATCAAAAACTCAGGTGACAGCAGATGTTGGCAAGAATGTGGAGAAAGAGGAATACTCCTCCATTGCTTGTGGGATTGCAAGCTGGTACAACCACTCTGGAAATCAGTTTGGAGAACCCTCAGAAAAATGAACATAATACTATCTGAGGACCCAGCTATCTCACTCTTGGGCATATACCCAGAAGATGCTCCAACATGTAATATAGACACATGCTCCACTATGTTCATAGCACCCATATTTATAATAGCCAGAAACTGGAAACAACCCAGATGTACCTCAACAGAGGAATGGATACAGAAAATATGGTACATTTACACAGTAGAATACTACTCAGCTATTAAAAACAATGGCTTCATGAAATTCTTAGGCAAATGAATGGATCTTGAAAATAACATCCTGAGCTATGTAACTCAGTCACAAAAGAAAGAACACAGTATGTATTCACTGATAAGTGGTTATTAGCCCAAAAGTTTGGAATAGCCAAGATTCACTTCAGAGCAACCATTGGGCTGAGTGCAAGGTCCCAGATAGAGGAGTTGGAGAAGGGACTGAAGGAGCTGAGGACTACCCCCCTTCCATGTCAGCCCCATGGAAGGAGCAACAGTGTCTACTGGCCTGACTTTCTGATGCTCCTGGAGACTAGATCAACAACCAGAGAATACACATGGAGGTACCCATGGTGCTGGCACACATATGTGGCAGAGGAGGGTCTTGTTAGTCATTAGGAGAGGAGAGGCCCTTGGGCCAGATGATGTTAGATCCCCCAGTATAGGAGAATGCCTAAGAGGGAAGATGAGAGTGGTGGGTTGTTGGGTGGGGGAATACTCCTATAGAGGCAGGGGGAGGGGGAAGGAATAGGGAGGTTCCAAAGGTGAGATCTGGAAATGGGAAAACATTTGAAATATAAATAAAGTATCAAAAAAATCAAGGACAAGATAAGGATGACCACTTTCTTTATATATATTAAATACGGTATCTGAAGTTATAGCTAGAGCACTAAGACAGATAAAAGATACAAATTAGAAATAAAGAAATCAAAGTATAACTATTTGCCAGTGATCTGATAATATACATAGAAGACAAGACTCCCTAAAAATATATCAGGGAACTCCTACATATGGTATACAACTCCAGCAAAGTGGCTGGTTGCAAGATGAATCAAAACCAAAATTATAACTAAACAAACCAGTCCAACAAACAAAACAAGAACAGAAACCAAAGCAGTAATGAAACATTACAAACAAACAGCAGTAACCCTCTTATAAATAAATGGCAAACAAACTGAGGAAGAAGATAGGGAAACAAAATATGTCAAAATACCCACAACATTTATAATAATATAAAATGTTAAAATATCATGGGTTGGTATATTCGCACAATTGAGTGTTACTCAGTTGTTACAAAAATAAAAATCATCATGAAATTTGCAGGTGAATGGATTAATGGATGGAACATCTTTAATGAGGTAATGCAGGCAGGGAGGGAGAAACATGATTTATACTCATTTATAAGTGGATTTAGCTGTGAAGTCAATGATAATCATGCTACTGTCCACAGACCCAGAAAAGCTAAGTAACAAGCAAGGAAGACTCTAAGGGAGAAACATGGATCTCGCAGGAAGCAGGGAATAGAACAGATCATGTGGATGAACTGGAGGTTGGTGAGGATGGGAATAGGAAGGGTTAGATGTGGAGGGGATGATGGAGAGAGTTAGGATCTGGGAGAAATAAGTGAAATTAGAAGGCACTTGGATGTGTGTGTGTGTGTGTGTGTGTGTGTGTGTGTGTGTGTGTGTGTGAACATAGTCCAGTCGAATATTCAATGACTCTAAGTAATAAAAGATTGTGAGCCTCAACTAGCTACCCTACTAAACAGGCAAAGTTTACAGGGGTGAGATAAGAGCAACAGTCAAAGCACAAAACCTTCCACCTAAAATTTTTCCTGCCAGCAAGATATCCTGGGGCAAAGTAGGTGCAGAACATGTGGGCATGGCTAACCAATGTGGATCTTATGTAAGACCCAAGCCAAGAGATAGAGCCCAAGCCTGATACTGCCTTAATGACCAGGAAACAGAAGCTCGATAGTTGGGAGACCTGTGATAGAACAAAATCAATAAAATGATTTCTAAACATATCTTTACATTCACAGACATTAGCGACTAGTCCAATCTTCAGCAAAGAGGCTACCATTTCCATCAGCTGATGGAAGCAGAAACCCACAGCCAAACATATCACACACACACACACACACACACACACACGTCAAATTAAAGATCTCCATTGGTCCCTCCCTTTGGAGCCCCAGGAATCACATGGAAGATCGAGAAGAAGAAATACCAGAGCCGGATGGATAGAGGATTCCAGGAGAACAAGTAGCACAGACTTCAACTAAGTAGGACTCATATGGACTCATAGGAACTGAAGTGGCATTCTTGGAGATTGCATGGGTCTGTGAGAGTCCTCTGCATATGCTTTCATTGTTAGCTTGTTGTTTTTTGTGGGAGTCCTAAAAGTGGAAGTCGGATGTCTCTGATATCTTTGTCTCCTCTTTAGAGCCTTTTCCTCCTACAGGGTTCCCCAGACTCAGCCTTGATATGAGTGTTGGTCTTATTGTATCCTGTTAGGCCATGTTTGGTGGATATTCCTGGGAGGCCTGATCTTCATGACAAGCAAAAGAAAAGATGTGGATCTGGGGAGAGGAGATTGGGTGGGGGTGGATGGGAGAAGTAGAGGTAGGGAAAACTGTGATCAAGATGGATTGAAAACAAACAAAAACTGCAAGTGTGGGATTGAGAAGATGGTTTAGTCAGTAATATATTTCTGAGTTTTCATTCTCACCGTTCATGTAAAAAGCATCTTCAAATATCAATGTTGCTATAAATTGTACATACTGATCATTTTGCATATATTAAACTTACTTGACCTTAATCCTGCAAACTTTACCATACCATTCATTATTAGCTACACATATTTCTAGCCACTGATATATAGAACATTAAGTATACTAAAATCACATCAATATATATTCTTACAAAGTTTCATTTAAAATATGTAACACAAATCACTGCTAAATGAAGATTGAATTTGATAAGACATTTAATTTTAAAAATAATTTTATCATATTTATTTTCTCTTCCTCTCTTGTTCTCCCTCTCCCCAGCTCTCTCTACCTCCCTCTCTCTACCTCTGTCTGTCTGCTTCTTTGTCACCCCCCCACCCGTGTGTGTGTGTGTGTGTGTGTGTGTGTGTGTGTATACTCAGACACTTGCTTATGTACACGGATGATGGTACATGTATGCTTCACTGAACCCATGGAGGACAAAGACAAGTTTCCTAAATCAGTTCTCTACTTTCACCATATAAGATCTCAGGGATTCAAGTCAGGTGTTTGCTTTGACAGGAGGAAGTCTTGTCTACTAAGCCTTATCTCTGGCCCACTAAGATTATTTTCTAAATATAGAGTAATAAAATGTAAACAAAAACAAATTTCTAAACTAAACATAAAATGTTATCATTTAAAGAAATTATGCAATGTTACTATGAACAAGAAAAAAATCTTGTAAGTAGTTTTTAGAAACTAGTCTAACATCATTTTAGTGTCTTTATACTAGAACATTAGTAGTTAAAATAAAAGAAATATTGCTTTCTAAAAAGTAATCAATTAACTAATTAATTAATTTACATCTCAACTGCTACCTCCTCCTATCCCCCCCCTCGAAGATTTCTTCCACACATTCCCTCACCTCTTCAACTCTGAGAGGGTGTCCACCCCACCCCCGTACAATCCCCCACCCCAGGGCATCAAGTCTCTATAGAATTAGGTACATCTTCTACCACTAAAGCCAGACAATGCAGCCCTTTGCTACTTATGTCCTAGAAGCACCGGACCAGCCTATGCATGCTTTTAAGTTGGTGGCTCAGTCTCTGGGAGGTCTCAAGTGTCTAAGTTAGTTGACAATGCTGGTCTTGGTCTTCCTATCAGGTTGCCATATCCTTCAGTTCCTTCAATCCTTCCCCTAACACTTTCATAAGGGTCCCAACCTCCATCCGATGCTTGGCTATGAATATCTACATCTATCTCAGAGCCTCTCAGAGGACAGCCATGTTAGGTTCGTGTGTACAAACACAAATTAGCATCAGTAATAGTGTCAGGGATAGGTGTCTCCCAATGGGATAGATCCCATGTTGGGCAGGTCACTGGTCAGCGATTCCTTTAATCTCTGCTTCATTTTTGCCCCTACATTTCTTTTAGACAGGTCAAAATTTTGTAGGTGGGTTGGTGTACCCATCACTCTACTCGGAGACTTGTCTGACTACTTGAGGTAGTCTTTTCAGATTTCATCTCACACTGTTTGGCATATTGACTCAGGTCATTCCCATTGATTCCTGAGAGCCTCCCCATCCCAGATCTCTGTGACATTCTAGGCATTTTCCCCACCCTTATCCCCAGATATTGAATATTTATGGTCATTCTCCTGGCCCTCTGGGCTTCTCTGCTTCCTCCCCACTTATCTATTTTACTCCTTTTTACCTCCCCTTCTAAATATTGAAAAGTATGAAATATAAACAAAAAAATTTTAAACTAAATACACCACATTGTTATTTAAAACAATTATGCAATGTTACTATGAACAAAAATATCTTTTTCAATTAGTTTCTTTTAGACATAGAAATTTGTCTAACTTCATATTAATGTTTTTATATTACAACATCGGTAGTTAAAAATAGAAGAAATATTTCAAAATAGAGCAATCTCATTTCATTAGTTCAATTTATTTTCTTATAACTGTAGTATATATAAATTATTAATTTCTTTTCCATTCTTCACAACCCTGCCCTAAAAAAGACCAAATTCTTCCCTCAATGAAGAAAGTACACATAAACAAAAAGGTTCAAATTAAGATAATTTTATGAACTAAAGCTGAAAGGTAAAATATATCTTCCAGGTTGATAAAGCAGCAGAATGAACTCACACTGGTACAACTAGAAGGGAGCCAACAGCATTGTGGCATCCTAAATCAAATGATCACGAGATCCACTGCCTGTGACCTTGGAGAGACATTAGTCACTGTTATATCATTTTGCTGCTGAATTAAAAAATTATGCAAGGTTATATGAGCTATATTATATATATATATCACAGACTTTTAAAAACAATGGGGTAACTCCCTGAAGAATTTTAAGCAGCTGAATGTCACTTTCTCATTTCCACAAAAGCATGTATTTTTGTAGTGTTGATTTGTGATTTTCATGGGTGTGAATTTTTGTTTTGATTTGATTTGTTTGGTTTGGTTTGTAGCTACTTATACTTTGGAAATAAGATGAACTAATTTTTTGATGACAATGTCAAGTGGGTGTCCTCATTCTGGATAACAGAAGTCTGATTAATACAGCACTAGATTTCTTTTACATGCTCAATACCACTAATATGCCAAAGGTGGTTTTTACCTTTTACTGGATTACAATAAATGAAATTAATAAAAACCTGAGGGCAGTAACAACACCCGACGTTAAGAAGTTGAAATGAACACCCCTTCATTTCTGATATGAACTGCAAACTGGTAAAACCACTTTAGAAATCAATCTGGTAGTTCCTGAGAAAATTGGAAATAGTTCTACCTGAGAACCTAGCTTTACCACTACTGGGCATATACCCAACATATAACAAGGAAACATGCTCCACTATGCTTATAGCAACCTTATTTATACTAGCTAGAAGCTAGACACAACTCAGATGTTCCTCAACAGAAGAGATACAGAAATTGTGATACATAATGGAGTACTATTCAGCTATTAAAAGCAATGACTCCATGAAAGTCACTGGCAAATGAATGGAACTAAAAAATATCATCCTGAGTGAGGTAACTCAGACACAAAAGAATGCACATGGTATTTATTCAGTGACATGTGAATTTTAGCTCAAAAGCTCAGAATACCCATGCTACAACACACAAACCTTATGCAGCTTAAGAAAAAGGAAGACCAAAGTATAGATGCTTCAATCCTACATAGAATGGGGAACCAAATAATCACAGGAGGTAGAGGGAGAGAAGTACCTGGGAGGGAGAGAGGAGAGAAAGGGGAAAAAGAGGCAGGAACAGGTATTGGAAGGAACAGGAGAGAAGTTCAGGGGGTCAGGAAATTGAAAAGAAACATGAAGCAGTGGAGGATGACAAACTGGAGGATAACCACTAGAAAGTCCTAGACTCCAGGGCAGGGGAGGCTCTCAGGAGCCAATGGTAATGATCTTAGCAGAAACACCCAACAAAGGGGAAATACAACCTGTAGATGCCACCTCCAAGTAGAGGAGCACAGCCCCCAGTTGAGGGATGGGGCCAACCACACATCTCAAAATTTTAAACCCAGAATGTCTAAAGGGAAGACAGGGACAAAAGTAGAACAGAGACTGAAGGAAAGGACATCCAGAGACCATGCCACCTAGGGATCCATCCAAGCACAGATATCAAACCCCCACACTATTGCTGTTGTCAAGAAGAACTTGATGACAGGACCCTGATATGGCTGTTCCTTGAGAGGTTCTACCAGCATTTGACCAATACAGATGCAGATACTCAAAACCAACCATTGGACTAATCCTGGGAACCCAAATGGAAGAACTAGGGGAAGAACTGAAGGAGCTGAAGGGGATTGCAACCCCATAAGAAGAACAATATCAACTAACTGGACCACGCAGAGCTTCCAGAGACTAAAACATCAACCAAAGAGTATACCTGGAGGGAAATAGGAGTCAAGATACATACATATCAGAGGATGCCCTTATCTGACATCAACAGGATGGGAGGAAGGCGTGATGCCCCAGCATAGGGGTATGCTAAAGGGGTGAGGCAGGAGTGAGTGAATGGGTAGGGGAGCACCCTCATAAAGTCAAAGAGGAGGAGGAGAGGTATGGGATAGGGAAGTTAGTGGAGGGAAAAACAGGAAGGGGGATACTCTGAAATTTAAATTAATAAATTGATTAATAAAAAATAAAATAAAGAAAATGTTAAAAGGAAGCTAAAATTAAGATGGTACATAGCAAAGTACTAAAACAGCAGAAGACCAAAAAACCTGAGTACATCTCAGAGGTCTTACCTATGTCATCAAGGCTGTTGTAAAAAAATACTACACTAACTGGCTTACCCTGATTTGGAAAGCATTTTCCACTTTAGAGACTGAGGTACTTCTGAGATCAAAACCCAGCAGCTTCAGTATTGGTGGGAATTGACTTGCACCCACATAGATAATCTATTCTGCCTTTGTCCTTAGAGGATAAAAGGTATGCTTTTTAATTTTTTTTTTTTGTTTTTTGTTTTTGTTGTTGTTGTTGTTGTTTTCTTTCTTTGGGTGTTTTTTGTTTTCTTTTCTTTTTTTTTTTTCTTTCATAAACACCCTGATCCTGTATTACAAACCTTTCTTTTTGAAACAGACTGCATTGAGTGTATCTGATATTTCAAAAGTTCCTTCGCTACATCCCTTCCCCAACTGAACCCTGGGCAGTTCAATTGTTATCAGCATGTTAGAGACTCTGATACACCAACATCTATTGTCTGAGAGGTTAGAAGACTCAGGAAAAGCTTTGAAACAATGATAATGCTCAGTCTTCTTCTGAAGCCTGGAAGCTCTTAGGAGACTTAATAATGCATGTTCATGCAGATCGGTTGGAAAAGGAAGAGTCAGATATCCATAGAAGAAGTCAGCAACAATGTGACATCTTCAGGAAGTCGAGTTTGTGACAGTCTGCCTCCTTCTTCCACTTTTTTCTCATTTATGGCCTATGCCAACTGTATAATACCACCTACACCCAAAGTGACTCTCCCCCACCAATCAGTTACAGATGTGTGTGTTAATAACTATCTAAGCACTTCTCAGTGTAATAATCAACAGTCAAGATTAACAACGTAAGTTCTGCCCATAATGATTCTGGCCTAAAGACCAAATCTACCTCATAAGACTCAGTTTCTAACGAGCACCACATCAGCATTGGATTTCAAAACGTGAATTTGGAAAAAGGGTCATTAAAACTACAGCACCTCTTAAATTCTGTGTTGTGCTTGGTGTTTGGTACCCAACCTTTTTACTCTAATAGCAGACATTTAGATAAATCTAAAACAGAGTTAGGTAGATATTATACAACACAAGCACACACAGATGTCTTTCTCCTATTTAGGAAAAAAAAAAAAAAATTAGGAGACTGCTCTTTTTTTCTCATTCAGTAGAAGCCTGGAGAGGAAATCATAAATTTCTAGTGTTAGGCACCTGACACAGTGGCGAACAGATTTCAACAAGCTGAGTT
Source organism: Rhynchomys soricoides (assembly GCA_019843965.1). Classification (NCBI taxonomy): domain Eukaryota; kingdom Metazoa; phylum Chordata; class Mammalia; order Rodentia; family Muridae; genus Rhynchomys; species Rhynchomys soricoides. The sequence continues at coordinate 6,941,154 of JADRCH010000080.1, forward strand.
CTGAAAGAGGAACTGTGAAGCATGCAGCATCCTCTGAGAAGGATAGTACTATAGCCAAAATTCTCCAGGCAGGATGCTGGAAGAATGTCCGTCCAAATGAATGTCTCACTCACTACAAGCATGAATGACGTCTAGGCTTCATCTATGCTGTTCCCATGAGGCATGCTCTGCAGGGAAAGTGGGCTGATGCAGACCACACTCCTTTATTTCTATTTCTAGCTACCCCTCAAATATTAACGGCTCCATAAAATGAGGAAAGTAGGTCCCAGAAAGACAATTGTATACCAAGTGAAAAAGGAACAGATTGGAACAGGTTGAGTAGAGATTTTATCAAGGACATGAAATTGATATAAGGTTTGAATACATTGAAGAGACTTTTACAATTATAGCCAGGCAGTCGCTGTAAAAATAAATTGTGAGTGCATAGAAAACTAAGCAAAAATAATGGCTAGAAAATTATTAATTCTGGAACAAAAATAGCAGTATGCAAGCTAGCAAAAAAAAAAAAATGACAAACTGCGTAGTTTGCTTAAGACAGTTCATGAATATTGACAGTATAAATATAATTATAAACAAATTATGATGTAAATGTGTAGGGTTGTAAGAATACAGGTACTCAGGCTGTGTCTGAAATAATTTATTGTGAATAAATGAATAGAAAATGATTTCTGCTGAACAATAGGCTCGTGGAAGCACATGCTTCTTACTGAGTGAAATGAGAGAGAGAGAGAGAGAGAGAGAGAGAGAGAGAGAGAGAGAGAGAAAACGAGAACTACCTAACCAGCAGAAAATACTATGCTATTTTTGGATATCAGCTGTAGGGTGGGAGAAAGAAATATTTCTTTCAGAATACTTTGATTGCTATTAGCATTGAATATGCATATAAGTTACTTAAAGCACAAAATATTAAACATAGCAAAAGGTTCTCAGTCTTAAAATCAATGTATTTGGAATCATTAATATAAAATTTTAATCCAATTAGGCATTGTTAATAAGCTGTGTGAATACATTTAAACATCATATGCTTCAACTACCATTTCTCTCCTCTTTAGTATTAAGATAAAAATTAAAAAGCAACCCTATTAACAATACATAGAATATGTTATTGTCACATTGCTATAAGAAAATCACAAATCTGATTATTTCAACTGGGGAATCTGATTCTTATAAAATTGAAGAACTGACTTAGTCATAAGAAACATAGAAACAAACTAGATCCTTTCCTAGTGAAATGTCGACATAAGATTGAATAGAAACTTTGAAAAGTAACTTGACTGCAGTACTAGACCAGTAACATTGGGTTTTACCTAATTTACTGTAGGAGTGTTAAGCCATTTTAATACAAATTTTTATAGATTGATAAGTGCCATGATGAAGTATATTTATCAAAATGCAATAAAAAATTATAGAATTTATTTTTTGATTTAGATTATTTTCATGTGAGGTGAGGCAAAGTTACTCTCTTAAGGTGGAAGTAGTGTGAATATTGCTCATCCTACTCAAACTGTATTATGCAGAACCATCCATATCAGAAATAAAATAAATATCGTGCTTTACTCGTTGCTGTGAAAAAATACCTGAGATAAACAACTAAAAGAAAGACACTCTTTCGTATGTTGGTCTATCATAAAGGAAAGGCAAACTGATATGGCAAGTTGTTGGTACGTATTTGCTAGTCACTATTAAAGCATAATTTCCTGGTCATGAGTTCCAAACACAGAAGTGTTTTGTTTTGTTTTGTTTTGTTTCCTCTCTCTAATTTAATGTATTTTATGGGCACTGGGATATAATTTAGTGGGTAAAATAATTTGCTCTATAAACACAAGGATCTAAGTTCTAACCTCCAGAGCTCACATAAAAAGGTAAGCATGGCTATACATGCCAGTAACTCCAACATTAGAGGAACATGAAAAGATGAAGCATGAGAGGTCTCTGGTCAGGCATCACAGCCAAAATAGCAAGCTTCTTTTCATTGAGAGACCTTGTCTCAAAGCAGTGAGGCAGAGGGTAACAGAAAGACTCCACAATGTCCTGTTTGGGTTTCTCCTTCTATATGAACAGGAATATGTATTCACACACTCATGTGGATACTCTATACACCACACATACACACACACACACACACACACACACATGCACACACATACAGGAATACATACATATATACATGCATGTATGCACACACACAATACATTCATACACATATTACTGCATACACATAAGCATACACACAACTATATACAAACACATATACAAGCATATACAATATGTATGCGCACACACACACAAACACACACACACTCAGATACAGCCACAAAACCACACACCCTGCTCTCAGTAAAAAATATAGCAGAGTGCAAGTGCCTGAAAATATAATTTTGTAAAGTCATCCTGATTGCGGTAAAAAACAAAAATGCATAATTTTATTTTCCTTGACCAGAAATATAACAAATAAAAGTCTTTGATACTTTTGTTGAGAAATCCAGACATCGAACTAATTATTTTCAAATCCATTCAAACCCAAGAAGTATTTGATCATTTAGGGAAGTTGGCCAACTACACAAGAACATCTCAGAATTGCTTCTCAAAAAAAAGGTTTATGAGATTGAAAATAAAATAATAAAGTGTGCTGTCTTACATGCACTAATCTTAGAAACATACTTATGATTTTGTTACTCAGTTGCATACAAGCACAGAGCTTTATAAGCAGCTACAGTTTCATTTTCATTTTTCTGAAATAAGAACCTTACAAGATGCTATAATATTTAAATTAGAGTCTGTCATTGTGTACCACTGTCATTTGATAGACACTAGATTTCAGTAGTCAATTTTGGGAGCTTTATAAGCTTGCGATGCTAACATAGTGCATGAAATGTTAGAGAAATAATAATCAAAATTCATGACTATCCAAAAAATTTACACACACACACACACACACACACACACATATTGTGGCATAACATACATCATTACATTACAAGAAGATAATGTATTTACAAATGGTTATGTGAAACTCCATACTGTTCTGATTCTATATATAGAATATATAACAACACCAGTTCCTACCCAGAGTTTGCAAAGAAATGTGTTGAGTTCATTGAAATCAGATTTCAGTATATGATAGATTCAGTACTTGAGTATATTTTAGAATAAACTTACATCCTTCACATATTTTTATGGTTTAAAAACATAATCTTATTGTTATGCCAAAAATATATGAAAAGTAAGCAATTCTGAATACTCTCAGGTGTTAAAATCACTTAAAATATTAAATATTAGTAATGTAGTCATTTCATAGTGTGTGTGGTTTATATTCCTGCTAATGTATATGTGTTTCCTATCAAAGAACTAATCACCTTATCTTCTGTTTCATTAGCACATCCTTAATTCCAATGAAATGGTGAAAACACTGAAAATTTATTTCACCCAGAGTACCAGAATTTCTTTTTATCCGCTGAATTAAACTCTGCTACTTTGAAAACTAAGACATCAAACACTTCCCACCAAGCAGCCGAGGGCTAGTTCATAGCTTTTATACAAATTGTCTGCAGTACTTCTGTATGATTGATAGATCAATCATCTGCTTGTAAACAAAAATGTATTAATACTTTCTTCAAATGGTTAGTGTGCATGTGCGTCCTATTGCCTGCAAACATACAGAATAAATAAATGTAATTTTTTTCCACAGTAAAGTCCAAATGCCTCCCTACTGTACTATATATTATGTAGTTGAGTTTTCCTAATTTGAGGAGATTGTAGGGGCTAGCACATTTTCAGTGAAATGGGACGGCCATTACATAAGTGAACCATCTTCATGACTATAGTACCTACCCTTTATAGAGTACTTTTTTCCAATTTAAAAAATTAAAATATGTATTTCATTCTTATATGAGTATTATTTTTAGATTTGTGTCTTTCATTGAGAACCATGCTCTGACAATTCCTCAAATTTTTTCATGTTGAACATATTTTCCTGCTGTTTATTTTACGTTTAAAAATATTAAAGAACTATCTGATAGGATAGTTCACTGTTTGCATTTGATTATTTAGGAAGTTGGCTGCTGAATTAGAATACTACTCATAGTGTCTGCAGAGCTCCTAATAGTCATCTGAAGTTTCCTTCCATTTTGCAAGTCATGACTAATTTTGTATCCTTCGCAGATAGAAAAAAAATATTATTTTGTTATAATTCCATTTGTCTTTTCATTGTCTTTAGGGTCTTTTAAGAACAAATCTTAATTTTATTTAACTTCCATTTATCCTTTTTCCTTTATATCAAATCTAAGAAATCTTTCCGTGGGTATTTCTGTGATAGGCTGGTCTAGAGGAATTTTGATCCAGCAGCATGGTTGCTCTAGCACAGAATCACATCCAAACCTTCTAAGACTGTATAATCTGGCCGGAAAACAGACAAATCTTTAATACCAGGAGACAGAGGTAAACAAATATTTGAGTAAAAGGCTAGCCTGGTATAGAGCAAGTTTCAGATAAAGAAAAACTTATCTCCAAGCATGGCAGCACACAACTTTAATCCCACCACTCAGGAGACAGAGGCATGCAGATCTCTGAGTTCTAGTCAGCCAGTTCAGTTGAATCAATGAACTAAGACACAGTGTTCTGAAGTTGAGTTCATGGCAGTTCACTTCGTGAGTTCAGAGCCAGTTTTACTAGGATGGTTTTACAGAGACTGGTTTAAGACAAAAAGCTAGATGTAGATGAAGATAGAATGAGCAGAGAATGAGAACGAATGCCACTTCAGAAGATTGGAACAGATTGCCACAGTTAGTCTGAGGTCAAGCAGAACAATTCATGAAAAGCTGAGAGAAGCCAGTTTGAATCAGTCAGTTTGGAGAGGAGTTTTGAACCAGAACATCTAAGTTGAACCAGCCACCCAAGGTTCAGAAAGAGCAAAACAAAGTGAGTTTATTCAACAATAAGCCTATAAGCCAATTACTTTGGCCAAATAAAAATTACTTTTACAGGCTATACCATGCCTTTATTTTGAGGAAAGTGAACTTTGAGTTTTTGAATTAGAAAATCAGTTGAATGATTTAAATGGTGCTTAGTGGAACATACTAACAGGAATATGGAAGACAGTGGTGCTGAGGGTGAGTTGAACTACAGGGGAACAGCTCAAGTGGTTTAAAACAAAAATGATATTAATATATGACCTTGAGATCATTATGGTAATATTTTTCTGAAGAATGTGACTGCCTTCGGCTCTTATCTAAAAAACCTCCCTGAGGTTAAATTAAAGTTATGGATTAACAACATTGAAAAATGTCATTTGATTGTGTTTTGTGGCTATTAGTGACCAATCATTCATAGATATAGATATAGATATAGATATAGATATAGATATATATCCATAGCAAGAGAATATACAAAATGAACAGTTGAAGGAGAAAAGGAATACCAGACGGTATAAACAGATTTTTAAAATTTCTGATGCTAAGTGGAATAAAGGAAATGGTGACCGTGGAGCAAAACCCCACCCAATTTATGAAAATAATTTAGAGAAAGCTTAGGGCCAGGTGTAGTGTGTAGTATATACCTTTAATCCCAACACTGGGGAGACAGAGGCAAGTGGATTTCAGAGTTCAAGGAAAACATAATATACAGAGCAAATTATAGTGTTGCCAAGCTTAGGAGATGCAAGGAAGCACTAACAACAGAAAGCTGGCAAAAATGTATTTGAACAGTAAAACCACATTTTAGCTTCAACAAGCAGAAGAACTGGGCATTTTCTCCCAAGTAGTTCTGAGTTTAGAGTTAAGGATACAAGTAAGGAATTAGGCAATCTCCCTCCATGACTAAGGAAAGCTACTGAAACCAGGCATGTGTCAGGCATGTTACTGAACAGAGACCTAAAAAAGCCATTACATAAAGCTGTAAAGGTGCAGCCTGGATTGCCTTGAAGAATCCAAGATATTGGAGATGCCAGAGCCATGGGATACTGGCCTAGGCAAGCTACTAACAGGTAGTAAAAAAGCCTAAGAGAAAGAGTGTGTAACAGTCTACAAACCTGAAAAGAGTTGTAGATGTTATGGTCTCACACACACACACACACACACACACACACACACACACACACAAACACAGCCTCCCCAAAATACCTATAAACATTTTGTTCCATGCCTGGCAGCTCTTTCTTATTGTTGTTGTAACATGTCTGCTAGTCACTGACACAGAGAAATGACTTGGCTTAGAGCAATGACATCCTGACTTTCTGTATGGATGTTCTTATGAAGTTTGCTAATCTTAAAGAAATTCCACAAAGCTTTCAGTAGGACTCATCAAATCAAAGGTCAATATGAACTGCTATGTTTAGCATATCTTAAGTCAGAGCTAATCACTGAGCAGCCCTTCCTGCAACTACATATGAGTTCACAGTGGCTTTTGTGTCTGACACGGAAGAATGCTCCTAATAAGCCAAAAAGTTATAATTATAATACTCTTGCTCTGGTATCTCAATGTTCTAAATTTTCCCTGTCCCCCACTCATACACTACCACCCTTACTTGGGAAACAATTGGCTTAAAGGTTAGCTGATAATACTTTTCATAGTAAGTAACTAAGCTCCCCTACTTGCCCTTTAAACTTTTGAACTGTTTTTCCTATTAAGAGCCTACCCTGAGAGCAGACTAGTATCACAATTAGTCTACCAAGTCCCTTTTGAAGTCATGAACATTCAGTATAAATGTAGGTGTTCAATAAACTCTTCTTCCTTAACTGAGATTAGTGTTTGCATGGTATGTGTGGCAATGTCTGAATGCCAACAAAGGATCTAAAGTGTTTTGACATCAGATATAGTGATATAGCTGACTTTTGGTTTGGCTTTGGTCCAGTATTTCCTCTCTATGTTCCCTTTCTTCTGTTTTGGAATAAGCACTTAAAGAAATGTTCAACATTCTTAGTCATCAGGGAAATGCAAATCAAAACAACCCTGAGATTCTACCTCACACCAGTCAGAATGGCTAAGATCAAAAACTCAGGTAACAGCAGATACTGGTAAGAATGTGGAGAATGAGGAACACTCCTCCATTGCTGGTGGGATTGCAAGCTGGTACAACCTCTCTGGAAATCAATTTGGAGAACCCTCAGAAAATTAGACATAATACTACCAGAGGACCCAGCTATTCCACTCCTGGGCATATACCCAGAAGATGCTCCAACATGTAAAAAGGACACATGCTCCACTATGTTCATAGCAGCCAAATTTATAATACCAGAAACTGGAAACTACCCAGATGTCCCTCAACAGAGGAATGGATACAGAAAATGTGGTACATTTACACAGTGGAATACTACTCAGCTATTAAAAACAATGAATTCATGAACTTCACAGGCAAATGGATGGAACTTGAAAACATCATCCTGAGTGAGGTAAGTCAGTCACAAAACAACAAATATGGTATGAACTCATTGATAAGCGGATACTAGCCCAAAAGTTTAGAATACCCAACATTCAATTCACAGCAACTGTTGGACTGAAAGTGGGGTCCCAGATGGAGGAGTTGGAGAAGTGACTGAAGGATCTGACAGAGTTAGCATCCCCATGGAGGGATAAACAGTGTCAGCTGTCCAGATCCCCTGGTACTCCAGGAGACTGGACCACCAGCCAAAGAATACACATGGAGGGACCCATGGTGCTGGCCACATAAGTGGCATAGGAGGGCCTTGTTGGCCATCAGTGGGAGGAGAGACCCTTGAGTCTGAGGGTGTTAGATGCCTCAGTATAGGGGAAAGCCAGGGAGGGAAGGCAGGAATTGGTGGGTGGGTGGGAGAATACCCTCATAGAAGCAGGGGGAGTGGGAATGAGATAGGGTTTTCCAAAGAGGAGACCTGGAAAGGGGAAAACATTTGAAATGTAAATAAAGTATCAAAAATAATTTAAAAAAAAAAAATAGGAGGATTTGGGACAAAGGCAAGATGGCCTTGGGCCAGAGATCCCTGCCCTACTCTTCTGTCAAAAAGCTTTTGTCTGTCAAAAGCCTTTGCAAAACACTGGGCAAAGCCAGCTTCTAGTTCTGGATTCCAAAATAACCACTGGACCTAAGATCCACCTAGGACATAAGTATCACAAGTCTACTACCACACTCTCTTTTAAGAATCCCCTACCCCAGGCCAGCCTTGAGACTTAACTGACTTACTCCTAAGAGGGTGGTGAACTTACTTGAGAGCTGTCCCGTAAACCTGCCTTTTTATTATAAATATGGCTTAATTTGATTCATTATGTGGATGTAGACGTCATTCAATATCCTATGGCTTCATATGTGGGAAGTATGTGATCTGCTTTTTATTTTGATTTTACAAGAATGATAGTCAAGGAATCTTAGAAGAGTTTTTGAACTTTGAACATTTAAACATTTATGAGACTGTGATAAGACTATTTGGACTTTTGAATTTAGAGCGAATGGAGTTTTGAATTATGGGGCCAAAGAATGGACTGTAGTGGCTTAAATATAAATGGCCTCCATATGCTAATAGGAAGTGGCATTATTAGAAGGTATGGTCATGTGAGAGTAGGTGTGGCCTTGTTGAAGGAAGTATGTCACTGGGGGTGAGCTTTGAGGCTTCAGCAGCTCAATCTAGGTCCAGTAGCTCACTTTCCCTGGTGGCAGAGGATCCAGATGTAGAATCTTTAGCTCATCTCCAGCACTATGTCTTCCTGTACTCAACCATGCTTCCTGACATGATGATAATGTATTAAACCTCTAAATTAAAGCCAGCCCCTAATTAAATGTTTTTCTTTATAATTGTTGCCATAATCACAGTGCCTCTTCACAGAAATAAAAACCTGTTATATGATAATCCTTGTTAAATAATTGAAAAATAATACTTTCTAAGTCATTAAAGCATTATTAGTACAATACTAGAACAAAGTAGAGATACAAAATTATAGACCAATATCCTTGTGAACATAGAACCACAATTTTTCAATAAAATACTAGGAAATGAGATACAAGCACAAAACAAGGAAATTGTCTTCTACCATTAATTTGTCTCTATTTTGAAAACTCAGGAATGGTTCAACGTAATTTAAACAAAGTTTGTAAATTGGTTTAAAAAAAAAAGTACACAATCATCTCAATACACGCAGCAAAGACATTTGAAACAACTAGTACACCTGGAGTTAATAGGACTACAGCAAACATATTTTAACATAATAAAACCTGTATATGGCAAGCACGTGGTCAAAGTTATCTTAAGTAGAAAAAGACCAGCAGCAATTCCAGTACAACCAGGGACAAGATAGGTGTGCTCAATATCCCCGATTTTTTCAATATATTTCTACAAGAGGTAAACAGAATACATGACATTAAAGAGAAATGAATAGCAAAAGAAGTAGTCAAATTATCACCATTTACGGATGATATAATATACATGAGAGATCTAAAAAAAAGAAAAAAAAAATTCACCGAAAATTTCTAGAAATGAACAATTTAAGCAAAGCATGATATAAAATCAACTTATAAAATAAAACAAACAAAACAAAACAATAACATACTGAAAGAAAATAGATCATGAACACACTCTTATTTATATAATATTTTGGAATAAGTGAAACACAGAAAGTGAAAGACTTTTAAAATAAAATAGTGCAAATCTAAAAAAAGAGATTGAAGAAGACACTATTGAAAGGAACCATGTCCCACAGGGAGCTCCCTTATAGACCTCAGATTAGGCACAGAAAAAAAAAAAAAACCACCCACATACACAAATACCAACTTCTAATAACTGGAGATACTTTATTAAGCAAGGAAAGGAATCAAGGTGGCAGAATCTGAATCAGTGACAAATAGTTTTCAGGAATGTTTTTAAAAGGAAAAACAGGGGGTTATATGTTTGTCTTACTTAGCGTTTACTGCTGTGAGCAGACAGAATGGCCCAGGCAACTCTTATACGGACAACATTTAATTGGAGCTGACTTACAGATTCATAGGTTCAGTCCATTATCGTTAAGGTGAGAACATGGCAACATCTAGGCAGGCATGGTGCAGGCAGAGCTGAGAGTTCTGAATCTTCATCTGAAGGCTGCTAGTGGAAGACTGGATTCCAGGCAGCTAGATTGAGGGTCTTCATGCCCACACCAAGAGTGGCATACCTACTCCAACAAGTCCACACCTACTTCAACAGTGCCATGCATTCTAAGAGTACCACTCCCTGGGCCAAACATATACAAACCATCATAATGTTAGAGTGAGCTAGAATAAATTCATACATTTGACAGGACATGTTGGTTGGGATAACTAAATTAGGATATTTGATTGCTAGACCTTGGTGTTTTTATTAGTCCACAGTGATCAGCCTCAGGAATGAATCAGGCATAAGAAAGTGAACAAAAATGGGAAAAGACCTTGGTGCCTGGGCTTTAGAGATGTAGAACTGCCCAAATAAGGGAATCTAGCTGTTTAGAAAGAAGGAAGGAAGGGGTATGGGCAAGACCTGCTGGTACCATGTTTGTCAATCTTGGATCTGTTTGAGGCCTTCACCTAGAATGTGAAAAGTTCTCTCATGCACATGAACTAGGAGAATTATTATTATAAAAATGACTATCACCAAAGGCAGTTCACAGATCTAATGCAGGCCTAATCAAAACACAGCATTCTTTATAGAAATAGAAAGACCCATATTAAAATCCATATGGTACCATGTCAGCTACATTTTGATATCTAGGAAATAATATTGAATACTAGTTTTCTTGATGAATACTCACACACAGGTGAGTGTAGTGGAAAACTAAATTCTACCTAAAACAAATGTTTCTGCCTTAAGGAACATGCTGGAATGGTTCACATGTAACAAATACAATATTTTCTTAAAATAATAATGCATTTCAAAGTAATGAAGATTATGAATTATAGACTAACTCAGAATTCACATTAAGCACTACTTACTAGTATGAAGATTTAACACAATTTCTCCAGTAAAGAATGAAAATTGTGGTCGGGATGGTGAAATATATCTAAACTTTAAAAAAAAAAAAAAAATTAGACTGGAATTGCCACTAGAAAAAAACCCCTTTGCACATTCTTCATATTCCTGAAAATAAAATATGAAAGCAGAAACAGAAGAAAGGACCTTGTAAGAGGCTCCAAGGACTCAATGTGGATGACCATAGCCTAAATGCCCAACAGTGGGTAGATAGAACCTGGAGAGACCACCTCCAGTAGATAGTCAGGACACTCAGTGGAGGGTTGAGGTCACCAACCCACCTTCAAAATTTTTGACCCAGAATTGTTCCTGTGTAAAAGAAATGCAGGGACAAAAATGGAAAAGAGACTGAAGAAAAGGCCATCAAGTGACTGACCCACCTTGGGATCCATCCCATAAGTGGTCACCAAACCCTGACATTATTACTGATACTATGCTGTGCTTGCAGACAGGAGTCTAGCATGCTGCCCTCCAAGAGGCTCTACCATCACCTGACTTAGACAGATGCAGAAACACATAGCCAACTATTGGGCTAAGGTTGTGGACCCCTATAGAAGAGTTAGGGAAAAGATTGAAGGAGCTGAAGAAGACTGCAAGCCCATAGGAAGAACAACAACTAATGGAACCCCTGGGAGCTCCCAGACACTAAGCCACCAACCAAAGAGCTTCAGTGGTCTCTGGCACATATGTAGCAAAGGACTGCCTTGTCTGGCCTCAGTGGGATAGGGTGTGCCTAATCCTGTAGAGACTTGATGCCCCAGGAATGGTGGATTGTCAGGGAGTAGAGTAGGTGAGGGAGGAGCAACCTCCCAGGGACAAAGGGCAGGGGACATTGGGGTGAAGAACTGGAGGTGAGGGGGTGATGGATAAGGGCAACATTTGGATGTAGATAAATTAAATAATTAATTAAGTTGTTGGAGTTAGAGGTAAGGAGAATGCCCTGAGAACCAGAGTTAGGAAGTTGAGGAAAGAAGATGGAAGGAGGGAGGAAAGCTACACTTTAAATAGTGAGTCAAAAAAAGAGAAAAGAAAAGTAATTATAAACCTAGGAACACAAGGTGGCTACAGCATGCAGGAAAGGAAAATAGAAAAGGTTCATAGGGTCATTGCTTCTTGTAGATTTGATGGAAAATATCCTAGATCATGAAGTTAGCACTACACCATCTGGGACTAACCAAAATGGGGATAGTTAACCTCAGAATGGGTTGCTTTAGTGTTCTTAAGAGTTGATCGCTACATAGAATATGTCTCAGTCAAAAAGGAATAATAACAAACAGTGCTCAGTGTTTATCAATATCAGTATAACTCCCTTATTAACTTTGATCTTGTAAGAAATAGTGAATTGAACTTTACTGTCTTTGGCTTAGACTTTATAGTTGTGATCAGTTTGAAGCCCGTGCTGTTGGTCTATCATTTGCTTTCCAATTAGTTACAACTAATCTGCGGACCATTTTCCTTTAATGGATTGGCTTTAATGTTGTAATGGGAAGCCGATACTTACTTATGAGTAGCTTGAAGATTTCCAATCATAGCACTTGAAATTTGACTCTCTTTTAAATAACTTAATATTTGTCTATTCCAATAATCCCAGAAATAAAAGTCTATAAATGACTACCCTGAAAGGCAGGATTTCTAGGTATATACCATATGTATATATCTTATCTTAAGGCATGTCTCGTTTTATTTAATACATTTTTGGTTTAAGCTGGGCTTTATATTGCAAAATAAGTTTCTGTTTAATAGGGGAAAAACAGGCTTCAAAGGAGGCACTCCTTCAGTGTGTCACAACTATGGAAACACCTGTTTGTTTCAAACTCCTAGTGATTAAAATATTATCTCCAAAAGGAAGGAGGAAAATTCATCAGACTAAGGAAGTAGACAAACCTCACTAGTCTCAGAAGGATAAAAGATTCAGTCCACAACAGCTCTTCTGAAAGTTATCTAAGCAGAAAGAACTTTTGGAAAGAGGGGACTCTCTGGCAAGACTTTGGAGTTTCCTGTGTGATTTGCAGGCTGCTGTAGGAATGCAGCATTCCTGAGTGTTTACCCAGGCTGGAGTGGCTCTGTTGGTGACAAAATTCCCTTTGAATTATTCAAGGCTCTATAGGACATCTTCCATTGTTATGCAAGCTGCCAAGGGAAATTATTAACAGTCCTATCCAACTGTTAAGTCCATGAACAAAATAATGAGCAGCCCATGAAAATATTCTCCATTCAATAGTGACCTTTATAAATTATGTTTAAAAAAATAAAGCTATCTAACTAAATTTAATGTCTGCTCAAAATAAGGAAGGAACTCATGCTTAGTAAATACAGCCAAGACTCATGGTTGGAGAGGTCATGGATTCTACAAGAGAACATTGCCAATTTTCTAAGTTAATAATGCTTCAATTTGTATTCTAAATGCAACTTTATTCCAGTAGATTACTGCAGGTCTCACCCTTCATCAAAGCAGATTGCTTTGTATCAGATGAAGGCTACAACTGATCACATTTGAGAAAATAAGTGGCCATGGAGAGTGTTCAGCCCCAGCTGGGATATCTACAACACAAAACTTACACCAGAGGCTGAGGGGATAGCATGGACTTGTTAGAACCTGAGGGTCAGGATGATTACTGTGAAAATAATATCATCTACACCTGACATGTTCAACTCCCAACAATACTGTTTTCTGGATAAAACTTGTAAAATACCGTACAGGTAAATATGCCAACATTAATAGGGGAAAATTTCACAAAACCTTACCTTAGTTGATGGCTTCTGAGAGGAAAGAGATTCAGTTGTCTCTATGGACAAGCCTTTTGATAGGTTATCTATTCTTAAATACTCAGCACAAAACACATATACTTTAAAGGAGCACTAATTATACTTACCATGATTTGTGTATGTACGTGTGTGTATGTGAGAGAGAGAGACAGAGAGAGATAGAGATAGAGAGAAAAAGAGAGAGAGAGGGAGAGGCAGAGAGAGAGAAAAAGAGAGAAACAGAGAGATAGACAGAGACAGAGAGAAATACAGAGAGATTGAGAGAGAAAGACAGAGATCAAGAGATACTGAGAGAGAGAGAGAGAGACAGAGAGAGAAGAGGAAAAGCAGGGGCAGGAACTGTGTAAATACAGTACTTGTACATGTGAATAGATTCTTAAATATTGAAGTTAAAACCATTTTGATTGAAACTATTGAACAAATAAACTGTGACAAACACCAATACTTCCTCCCAACCCCCCCTCTTCCCCCCAAGAAAAACCCACACTGATTCACCATGCTGGATTTTGATGAAGTACTGATACTCATTGGTGCTCTAACTGAGGTAGACAGATGTTTGCTGCAACCACTCTCAAAAAGCCACACACTGACACTCTTATCTACTGTTGGAAGTTTCTGGTCTTCAACCCTGATGTTTGTGAGTAGTACCTGGGGAGCAGTGGGCTGCAGAAAGGCTTTTGATTCCTGCCCTTCCTATTATCTTCTTAAGAGTATTCTACATATAGATTGGAGTAGTTCTTGAATCAATTACATTTTTCTGTAGGGAATTAATTGAAAGTGACTTATTTTGTAATATATACAGAACACAGATATCAAAAGCACCTGGAACATTTTAAACAATGACTAGAATTAGTTATGATGAGCACTAAATCTGAAGAGAAAACTAAACTATACGATTACTACCAAGCATTAGTACACATGTAGATACTTGAAGCATAATATTGAAAACAGTAAGTTTAAAGAATGTTAACATTTACGGAGAATACATGAAGACAAAAGGTGAAAAAATGAATATAGATCGGGACAGAGACAAACTGGCAACAAATCTGAGCGAAGCTTCTTCAACACAAGGAAAAGAGTGGAAGGCCAATATCAAGACCCAGTCACAGCACTGATTAGGCTATGTGGTGAGGTTGTGACCCTGGCACATGGAAATGACACGGCATGTTATATGATACATTGAATGTCCAGAATTAATATTCTACACAATATTAATGGATTCTTTGCTGTAGAACTAGCTCAGGAGGAATTAAAAGGAGATCTGGGGCTGAGTTGTATTTCTTTTGTTGTTTTGTTTATTTTTCTTGAGATATTTTCTCACTGTGTACTTCTTGCTTGCCTGGAATTTCTTACCTATACACAAGCTCAGACTTAAACTCACAGAGATCTGCCTCCCTATGCTCCATTTGTTCATGGATTAAGTATGTGCACCGCTTTGTTGGGCCTGAGAAGATTTTTCTTGTTGTTTATTTTTGCAATGAGAGGACCCTTGATTTTGATGGTCTTCTTTTGTTTATGTTCCTTTTATCTTCTGTAAAAGTAATAAGGGAGGAATTGTATCTCTTTAGTTTAAAATGTTGTCTTTGATTATGGGCAGTTTTATAGTATATGCATGTTGATAGGTCACATTTAAGAATTAATTTTACAGTTTCTTATTTAACTACATCTTTTCTTTCACATGATATCCTTACATTTTTATGTCTTGTGTCTACTATATGTCTTCCTCAAAATATTCTAAAAACATTGGTGTTAAACCCAGGGTCAAAGCTGTGTTATACAGGCTCCCTAACCTCTACCCTGTGATCTCATCTCACTATAGTTTTTGTTTTTTATTTGACATGATGTCAAACATTGAAAATTATGGTCTGTGCTTCCTTGCACAAAAAAAGTAAAAACATGAGTATAGCAAACAATATTGAGTTAAATTTCAAATATGTGTGTGGGAAATCTGCATGAATTTAAAATATGTGATTTGAACCATCAGTTTTAATTTTGATCCAGTTTGGAGTGTTCTAAATTCTTTATGTATTTTCACTTAACAAGAAATATAAATTGCTTATATGATAAAGTTTCATCTAAAGAAACTTTATTAGGGTTAGGGTTTGGGTTAGGGTTAGGGTTAGGGTTAGAATCTAAAGATTCTAATTTTATTTCTTTCTTATTTCTCACTCTGACATGACTATGTGCTTTATTTTAATATTGATTTTATTTCTACATGTTTATTTTACACCTTGTAGAAAAGCAAACAACTACATATTGTATGTCTTTACAGTGATTTATAATGTATAATTAGTATAAACAATTTAAAAATTCTCTGTAACATGATTTCTCCAAATCAGTACTGGAATTATGATTGTAGATGTCATCATCTGCATGTGGAGATATACTCAAATTCACAATTTAATATTTGCAATAAAATTTAATGCTAGTAATATAATTATTGTTTAGCAAGTTTAATTTCTGTTAAGTTGTGATTCTCTTTTGTATATTTAGAGGTATTTTAATTGAAAGAGAACATAAATATATATATATATATTATTTATCCATGAAGAAGAATGAAATGGTGACACTTTTAGGAAAACGGATGGAACTGGAGCTCATGGTGCTGAGTAAAATAAGATATACTAGGAAAGATGGATATGATACGTGCAAATGAATAAAAGGAGGGCGGCGAAGTTAAAGGAAGAATGTTAGTGTGAGGAACAGAACCAAAGTAAGGAATAAAAGAGGCTCAATGGGCTCATAGAGGGTGAATATAATCAATGTATAATGCATGAATTATGAAAAATCACAGTGAGGCTTATTTTGTTTTACTTAAAAACCTATAAATATTTTGTTATCTTTGGGTTCCTTGATATTAGATAACATACCAGAAGTGCTTAGCAAAATATAGCTATTGGAAATTGATTATCTTTCTTCATTTCTACCCCTCGTTTGTCTGATATTAGTAAGCACTGTTCTACTCTCATAAACATTTTTCTACTATCATTCTGTCATGAAACTGGATACTACTCAATACAATAAACATCTACTGGGTAACAGATATAAAATATGTGGAGTTCAAAGAATGAAATAAGTACTAGATTGTAATGGGAAAATCTGAGTAATTATAGAAACCCCAGCCTGTAACTTTCCTTTGTTGAACAAAAGTGAGTCTTTACAAAGGCACTCTCATTACCTAAAGACTTATTTGTAATAGCCAGAAGCTGAAACAACCCAGATGTCCCTCAACCAAAGAATGGATACAGAACATGTGGTTAATTTACCCAATGAAAAGGAAGACATTGTGAATTTCTCAGGCTAATGGATGCAACTAGAAAACATCATCTTGAGTGAGGTAACTCAGACTCAAAAGGACATGCATGGTATGTACTCACTGATAAGTGGATATTAGCCAATATAGTACAGAATACCTAGGATACAACCTACAGACCTTAAGAAGTTTAACTAGCAAGTGCTTCAATCTGACTTAGAAGGGGAAGGAAATAAGCACAGGAGGCAGAGAGAGGGAGGGATCTGGGTGGGAAAGGGTACAGAAAGGGCAAAAAAGAAACAGAATCAGATATGGGAGAGGGGGACAAGCCCAGAGGACCAAGAGAATAAATGGAAATAAGTAGCCTCATGGGGAAGAAGGGAGCACAGGGAAGCTCTAGAAAGTACCAGAGCCCCAGAAGTTGAGAAACTCTCAGGATTCATTGGGGTGACTGGAGCCAAAATGTCCTACATTGGGTGGATGGAACTCGAAGTGTATGCCTCCAGTTGATAGGTAAAGCGTCAATTGGAGGGACAGGGTTGCTAACCCACAGTCAAAATTTCTGACCTAGAATTGTTCCTGTCTAAAAAGAACAGCTGGGATAAAATGGAGAAGATACCCAAGGAAGCAGTCCAATGACCTGCCCAACTTGGATTCCATCTCATTGGGGGTATGTGGGGGTGGATGCATTGAGGCCTGACACTATTACTGATGCTATGGCTTATTTACAGATGGGAGTCTGGCATTGCTGTCCTATGAGAGGCACTAACAATAGCTGAGATAGAGGCAGATACTACGCCAAACCTTTGGACTGAAGTCAGGGACCCCTATGGTTGGATTACAGGAAGGATTGAAGAAGCTGAAAGGGAGAATAACTCCATAGGAAGACCAGCAAACTCAACTAACCCAGACTCCAGGAAGCTACCAGAGACTGAGCCACCAACCAGAAGCATGCAAGGGCTAGTCCTATGCACATATATAGCAGAGGTCTGCCTGGTCTGGCCTCAGTGGGAGAAGATGATCCTAATTCTTTAGAGACTGGAGGCCTCCAAGGAAGCAGGAGGCCTGGTGGAGAAAAGCACCCTATCAGAGACAAAGGGGCAGAGGAATGCAATGAGGAACCATGGGATGGAGTGACAGAGACTGGAATGTAAATAAATATAATAACTTTTTGAAAATAGGAAAAAAAGAGATGCGTAAGGAAATAGAAATAAAAAAGAGGGTCAATTATGAAAGAGTACAGTTTCATGGGAGGCCCCGTCATCCAGTGAGATCACCAGGCTTCCAACAAAAGCCTACTTCTCATTGTCTTTTTCTTCCTTTAAATTAAAGTCTATGGCACTTTATCCTAGTGATGACAGTGACAATTATGGTATAAAAAATGTTGGAGTGAAGCTGCCTCAGTAATGTCCTGGAAAGGAACAATATCAGTATCTCAGGATGGTTTCCTGTTGTCCAATGGCTATAAATAGAAGTGGCACAGTTTCAGCTACCATCTCAGAAAACAAGCACACAAAACCCCAAAAGTATAGAAGGTACCCAGAGTGCTGTACTACAACAAACCCCAAGGCTAACTAAAAATGCTTTCACTGGAAGCCACTGCATGACTATCTGATGAAGCTTTTTTGTTTTTCTGTCTTAGGAAGAAAATATACTACATGTTTAAATACAGAAGAAGTAAACTCATACATCTTTTAACACTACTATTTCTTAATCATACCGTTTAAATATTTTCATTACTCCAAAAGTCTATGTATGTGGGGTTTTTAAAACTCAATTCTGTGTATCTTGTCTTCTTTACTACTAGCCATTGAAACTAATGAAACTTGCTGCGCAGCCTGCTCATGTCTAGTTACATGCTCCGCCCTTGCTTTCAGTGAAGAGACAAAGTGTTTTCTCTGCTTCATCTCTATTTCTTTGCTTTGATCTATGACTGTAACCCATTTGTCTGTACCCTGAACATATTCATATCTTTGATTTTGTGTAAGTGTATACAACTCTACACATTTTCTACATTTTTTCATATGTCTTACATCTAATCACAGGCTTTCTGTTACAGCCATATTTATATCTCCCACTTTTTCATCCATAGTGATATACACATGATCTTTCCCATACATCATAATTCATTCATATAATCTACTGTTGATAGAAAACTTATTTTAGTTTTAACTTGCATTATGATGGTGCCCCCAGTGGTATCCCGGTTCATATCTCCACATATGCATTTTTCTAGAGCATGTTCTTTGTTTTGAAAATCTTTATTATATTTATTTATTCATGTGTGTGTGTGTGTGTGTGTGTGTGTTACAATACACATGTGGAGGTCAGAAGACAACTTGTGAAATTATTTTTCCATTTCACCATATAGATGCCCTAGTTTTCCTTACCAGAATTCAGCTTATTTGCATGTTTTTGTTTTCTCTATGTATATAATTAAGCCATTATGCTGTAAATAACCACACCTTTAAAGGCTTTTTTTCTTTCTTTCTTTCTTTCTTTTTTTTCTAGAATTAAAAGTCAAGAGGAAAACCAAAGGTGCCTCATTCAGAGCATTGGACATGGCTGTGTTAAAAGAACATGCTTCCATGGTTTCACCACCTCCATTTCTTTCCAGCATTATGTCACATTTGTTCTTTTACTAATTTAAGCCAATAATGCTACCATATTCAAAGTTTTACTTAGTTTCACCTTTACTTTATATTTAGAAAATTCTCTTTTAATTTGAGAAATTATATAGTATCATTTTTAAATTTTATTTATCTGTATGGTACTTTGTAATGATTTTGTGTGAATGGATCATTGTTTTTATGCATATGTAGAAGCTTGAACTATTTACCTTTTTGACTACTATTATTTTTACCTATATTTTTATCAAAATAAGCTTCACATACATATTTTTTCTAATCTATCTTTATTTTTCCCTGATATTTTAACTGGTTTTAAATAGTATTATAAAAATAATCTCTATGGTCTTTGTTATTTTATACTATGATTAATTTGTTTTTAAAAATTTATTATATTTATTTATTCATGTGTGTGTTACAATACACATGTGGAGATCAGAGAAAAACTTGTGCTAATTATTTTTCAATTTTCACCATATAGATTTTCTAATAGTCCTTATTTGTATTAGAATTCAGCTTATTTGTATGTTTGTGTTTTCTCTATGTGTATCGTTATGCCACGATGCTGTAAATAGCCACACCTCTGAAGTTCTGTGGGTTTGTTTGTTTGTTTTGTTTTCATAGAATGAAAGGGCAATGGAAAAGCTAAAATTGTCTCATTTTGAGCACCAGACCTGGCTACGTACCAAACCAATGTTCTCTTTAAAACAAGAGCATAAAAGATACAGAGTCCTGTATTAAAAACAGTGAGTTTAAAGCCACAAAATTAGGATTCTGTGTGGCCTCTTCAAATCAGTAGTTCTGAGTGTTACCTTTGATGTCAGGGGATGTTTAACTACAACCTGCTCTTTTTTCTTTCAGTTTAATTAGTGGAATACTTGTAAAGTAATTATATTTTTGCCTTATTTTTATATTTCAGCACTTTCATACTGCTAATTATAACATAAATATCACAACTAGAAAAGAACCTTTAAATTGTAAGATGCATTCGGTTTTCCAGATGACCTTTACATTGACTATATCACGTGCTCTCCATAATGATTCTGAGCTTAGATGTTATCTTGAGGTGAGGAAAACAGTGGTTTATTTTAAAATTAGGAATAAGATGTCTGAAGCTCCTATGATATTTATTTTATGAAGACATCTATATTGTCTTTCTGATAAAATAATAATAGTGTTTTTAATGGAAAACCAAAGACATGACTAGGGAAATATCCACAGAAATGGAAGTTGTTGTTTGTGTTATACTTTAACTCATATTGGCCATCAATAGAATATCACGATATAAAATTGTTATATTAAGTTGTTAATTTGTCAAGTAAAATGGGCATATTTCATATATATCTTTAACAAGTATTTTGCATTTATATCTTATAAATGTATAACCACCCATATAAACCATTGATGCACAATCAGTGAGCAGCATATATTAATAAATGCTGGTCATTTACATTCTCCCCCATAATCCATTTTACAAATACTTGTTAATGAGAAACCTCCGTGTGTGTGTGTAGAAAACTAAAACTAAATGATTCAAAGAGAAATGTAAGTTATCACCCCAGACCTTAAAATATAATTATTTTAACATTCTTGCCCAGACAACTATTGTTGGTCAGTTACTTTTTAGGACTTTTTGTCCAGTGCACATACTATTTCCCTCACAATAGATCGTGTACGCGCTATTGTAAATCCCAAAACTGAATGCTGCACTTGGTCATGAGTTCACCGACTGAGACACAGAGGGAGAAGGAAATTAAGATATTGCAGTTAGACATGTGTATTAACTCACCATCTAACATGGAAAAAGTAATGAGTGTAAGCCTCACAATGGCGGAGTACAGGGAGCTTTTAAATGGGGAGTTTAATCTCCTTTAGAGCAAAGCCACACTCTTGGTTTCCCTAGGTTTTTGGCAAGGTTCCCAGAAGCTACAGTCATTCATGAGCCACACACTCTGTTCTTAGGAAAACTGCACTGGGAACTTCACACAGTGAAACGAATGCGCTCATTTTGGATGCTTCCTCTGTAAAATATCCGCTCACACATGTATATACATGCGCATGGTACTTAACTCAGCCACCACCAAAGGATGGGGCACTGCTGGGATTTGAACTCATTGTTACAGGAAGTCCAAAATTTTCAAACCTTATGTGTTGACTATAAAATCGTTCCCTCTGGAAGAATTTTCTGCAATTAAAATGAAGTTTATGCTAAGAAAGCTTGAAAAATTCCCAAATCAAATCAGATTGTTTACAACAGCTTGTGCTGCTTTCTCAGGAAGTGCTGAAGCCGCAGTTTTGCTCCCCCTTGGTCTCAGGCTTTTCTCATACACCCCGCGTTCTCATTCATGAGCTCTGTGTAATTAGAATAAGAATCATCCGTGAGATATGCTACAATGGCTCACAAAATATAATGCAGTATGTACCGTGTGTTTCATTGTTTAAATTCAGAATCTATGAACGATTAGCGGCTTGTTCCATTTCGAAGACCAGGGAAAAATCACTCACTCCTTGCTGTTTAACAACAGTAGTTTGAGATGTTATCTTGTCTGTAAACAGAAATGGATAGGTAAAAAATATATGTATACGTGAAACAGATATTTTTTTCCTACCACCACAGTCAGCACCGGATGCAGGAACAAAGCTTATTCTGTCTCAGTTATATTGTTCATAAGGTAAGTGAGAATACACAGGCTGGTTGTAGATGCCAACAACACATGTCCTAATGAATCCATTTTAGTTATTGAGCTTGTATAAAGCCCCAGGTAGCACTGTCTCTCGGTCGTGCCTGGGCCTTCCAGAGCTACAGTGCTAGATGCATGACACCGGGTGTGCCAACTCGTTTCTCTCTGCATGCTCAGTGCATCTCTTTCATATTTGCAATTTCTCCTTTAAGAAGATATTTTCTCTTACGTCACCCCACTGTACTTTCTCAGAATATTTTCTACCCAGGTGAAGAATATGCTTTTGCAAAATAATTCCATTGGTTTCTAAAACGTTTCTGTGACTTGGGAGGAGGAGGAGGAGGAGGAGGAGGAGGAGGAGGAGGAGGAGGAGG
>JADRCH010000080.1:6964191-7010949 GCA_019843965.1 Rhynchomys soricoides
GAGGAGGAGGAGGAGGAGGAGGAGGAGGAGGAGGAGGAGGAGGAGAAGGAGGAGGAGAAATGTGTTCAGGAGGGACAGCTGATAGCTGAGAGGAAATATTCCTAAGTCAGGTTGGGAGACTTGCATGTGGAGGATGTCTGTCTCAGCAGGGCAGGGTGGAGCCACAGCAATTACCTGAGGCTTCAATGTTTGATCCACTCTCATACAGTAAACAAGGAAACATAAAGTACGTAAAGTAAAAGAAAAAATGAGTAAGCTCGCGTCCCTCAGTTTCATTTAATTTATTTTGGGCATGTTCAAACAAAAATGCTTTTAAAAAAATATATATATATATATTTGTTCTTATTTCAAGCAAAGACTGCTTGCTCTTTCCACATTTAGCATTCACACTTATTTTTCTTTCAAAATGGACACCAGAAACAGGAAAAAGAAAAAGAAAAAGAAAAAAACAAAAACAAAAACAAACAAACAAAAAAACTTATGTGGACTGACACTCATCCACAGTAGAGTCATTTTAGATTTTCTGTGAATTTCAAGATTGGCTATCAAGAACTGAATTAGAATACATGAGGAGATTTAAATAGTTCCTATTGAGACATCTCAAGTTTTTTATGGATTCCAAAAGCTGACTTTCATAAATTGATACATAGATTCCAATACTCAGATATAAATATAAAATACCTGATATATTGAAATTATTACAAGTAAATAATTCTAAACAAATAACTGGAAAATATATGGGTATTTGTGAAACCATGTTCATATTATCAGATAAAATATTAACAGCACTTAAGGTCACATACATTATAATAGAATAAATATGTTGTATTTAATCATTCACAATTACCCAGCTCTTTGATTCTTTTCATTTTTAACATGATCAGAAAAAAAATACATAAATTTAACACTACTCCTCTTCCAATAATTCATCAATTTATACCCCTATAAATTGGAATTTTTAAAGAAATTTAACTGTATATGAAAATGTTTGTATTATTTAAATCTGAAACTAAGATATAACAATCACCATTTATTAACAGTTTTTTACTTTTCTTAACTAAAATGATTAAATTTTAGTATGAGCATTTTTTATATCAACTCTGTTGTTAAGACTTATTCACATAAGATAAATAACATTTGATTTTGCATTAGGTTTTGTCACTTGTTTCATAAAGTTAGCCTTGTTTTTCAGAAATCAATTTACTATCTTCCTATTCTCTTAGTAACAGCATAGCATTTGTATTTGAAAGACTAAGCTGATTTCATATGATTTTAACCTGTGTGTGAATTAGAATATTTACTCCAAAACATATTAATGAAAAAAATTAGTGTTAATTTTACTATAAAATATCGCTACATAATCCTTTTATCCTTAATGATGTAATAAAGATATTTAAATCTAGTTAGAACATTCTTTTAAAATTGCATTTATTATCTACAATTACAAAGACAACTTTTTTTCTCATAATTTGACAGACGTATTATTACAAGCTAATAGCATAAGAGACATATTTAACACTTACTTAGTTATTTAAATTTGCAAAATTGCCATAAAACGTATTATTACATTTTTTGGCATTTAAAAAAGTGATAATATTTAACGTGAAAAAATATTAAAGTTGGAATAAAATTCACATTTGTGAAGATATAATTGAATGGAAGTGGTCTTCAGAGTTAGAAATTTGGAAAGTGTGGTTGCAGTGTCCACTATAGAAAATGCACGCTGAGATTAATTTTTGAAAACCTTCTCAAGCACATTGTTAAGAGAAACTTTAGAGAATAAATCTATCTTTAAACTATAAGTAACAATTAGAAATAAATAAAGCATACTATCATGAAACTCAAATCTGGCTCAATGACGAGTGCTGAGCAAGAAAACTCAGACTGGTTTCAGGAATGGAAGCAGAGTCCCCAAATCTGAGATTTCAGCAGACAATGTAGCCTTTACCTTACATGGATGACCTCCCTGCCTGTGATAAAAGCAAGAATGAAATGAGCATGACTCATTTTAAAATTTAAAATTACAACCACTTTTTTTTTTTTCCCTTGAGGAAAAGAAGTACAGCTGTTTAAAATGAATATTTTGTGTATCCACCTGTCTCTCACTAGAGAGTAAGCTGAGCTTTGGGTATGTTTACTCAGATGAGAGAATCATGCAGTTTTGTCATCTTACATTTATTTCCTCTAACTTTTTTAACCTCTGTTTTTGATTTAGATACAGGTTACCAATGACAACAACAAAATCATTAACGGTTTGAAATGTGGTAATTAGAACCAATTATAACTTCATTGACCGGTTGAAGCTCACTGGCGCAGCTCACCCAGTTAAAACCATTCATTTTGTTTTATACTCATATTTGATTGGAGGTGCTTATTATTCAGCACATGTGCATGAACTATCCAATCAACAATCTTTCTTAAGACAGCAGGAGCTTATTTGATTCCTCTCCTTCAGATCTTGTTTATGTAATTATTTTTTAAAACACAGCTGTATTTCAATACCAAGAACTTAATTTATCAAACTACTGGCTTCTTAACTATTATCTAAAGTGGGTTCTGTGTCAGTAAAGACATAAAAAAAATAATAATAAGTTGTATGTTTCTTTTTTATGTCCTTTGCTCATGACAAAGGACATATAGAGTGAAATCATATAGATGACAGTCCTGGCCCTAGAGAAGAAAGTGTTTTCAGATCAGTTCAGATCTTGACATAAACAACTCAATCTCATTGTTACTTCCAATAGTTAACAAAGGATCCTCTTTGAGCTTTGGTTAGAAATGTGATACAGTAACCTAGAATTACCTTACATCAAAGTCTAGGGACTTCCAGTGGCAAATTCTGCATTGCTTGGAAGGTTGTCTACTCCCATCTAGTGGTCATATGATTACATATTCTTTCAAAAATGAGACACATGAATGGTCTGTCTGTATTAAGGCAAATGCAACTGCTGTTTTATTGCCAGAATTAAATAATTAATGCAGTTAACAACATCTGCATAGATTAAGTAATTCAGGCTCATGGGTTTTGTTGATAGCAGTAATTTTAGAAAGTAGCATAAAATGGTTTTAGTCTGATTTATGGAGCGTAGCCCATGCTGCCAGAGCCACATGGAGCTCATTGACTGAAAAACTCCCAGGATCACTCAAGAGAATTGCCACAGTTCTACAGTCAACAATTTCTTATGAATATTTTATAAACATGTCTATGTATAAAGAGAAAAAAGTTCAAGCGATGAAGTCCTATGTGTACAGCTGAACTCCAGAATATAAAATAGATGACTGATCTTACAGAATTCTTGCAAAAAAAAAATTTAGATTATCGGTGTTCAATATAAGATACACTTAACATTTTAAAATATGATCTGTTTTTTTCTTTCAACGAAACAAAGACTAGAAAACATTTGTTATACTGGTGATATCTACTCTACAAAAACAAAAATAAAATATGAACAGAAGTATAAGATTGCACTATACCTTTTAATCAATATAAGTGTGCTTGTACTTCACTATGTATGTGTGTGTGTCCGTCTGTCTGTCTGTCTGTCTAATCTCAAGCTAACACAACAAGATACAATTGTGTAGATGTAGAGCATTCTAAAATATTGGGTAAATTAGGTTTTAGTAGCTTTCAGCTCTCTGAAATTTAAAGAAACAACACTGACAGATAAATAGGGCTGAGGGGATTTTCTAGAATTGAGAAACACTATTTTCAATTGAACAGGCAGGATCAAATTTGTATAGGCATTCTGCAGTTTCTATTCAGTAGCTACACTCTCCATGATTCATGTGTGTAGAGAGGCAATGACGATGGCCTAAACACAGCACAGCAGATCTTCTCTTATTAAACATGTTAAACAGCTTTTTAAGGATGCATGTTTAATTTTTGCAAAAATGCCCCATATAGACAAAACAAAACAAACAATAAACAAAGAAGTAGAGATAGAGCTTGGTAGGAAACTGCAATGGTCAGGAATTGGTTCAGAAACTTAAAGGTTTTATTCTGAGGTTTTCAAAGTAAAGCTGCAATGGCTCAAGAAGTAAAGACGTTATATTCAGAGAAAATTGGGTGTGTTTAAAGAATAACCATGTTCTTACTCTCTCAGATATAGAGAAAGAGCATACAATCAAACCTTGGAGAAAATGGGAAGTTGGTGGGTAGCACATGTAAAGGTTTACCTACAAAACCAAATTTAAGTTGAGACTGGACAAATCCAGTGTTTCTGGAAGCACAAAACTGGAAAAAAAATGTACTTATCTTTGAAATAGTAAAAACACAGTATGTCTGAAAAGTATTTACTTACTTAAAATCTGTGAGAATTTCAAGCCAATAGTTAATTGATCAAGATTAGTAGAAAAATGTATAAAATTTTAATTAATAAATATTAGCAACTAATATATGTTGGAGTTTATGCTGGACATATGAATATTTACATAAAATTTACAAATAAAATCAATTCTGAAAGAATTCATGTGTTAAGAAATAAATACTAGGTGCAATGTGCAAAGAGTTTTAAGTTTTGAAAATACCTCATAAATTGTGGAGCAAATATTTAAATAAGAATTCTAAGTTTTTAGGTTGTGTAGGGAGCTTAAATACTTGATTTATATATATATATTTTTCTTTAACATAAATTGTATTGTTTCGCTTTTATTAGAGTTGCCGATCAGCAAAGCTGAAAGAATGTTAGAAATTGAGGTAATCAAAAGCTCATTGAGTGTAATTAGATTTCAAGACAACTAAATTTTCTTAAATATTTATATCACTAATAACACTAACACCTAGCAGTGCAGCTGACGTGAACACGCAATACACTTTTCAAGTATGAACAAATATATGCATTGCTCTTGCGGTTTCAGAATGTCTGGCTGGATTATGTAGTGTTTTTGATACTTGTGAATGCAGGCTATATAGAGAAGTTTGCATAACATATTGATGACTGACAAATGATAGAATGATATAGATAAAATACTTTAGCTATAGATAAAATAGATATCAGTGAGCTACACAGAACAATAAAATATGAATAAAATATATTTAATATATTTTTGTAGGTAATAACATTCTTAGTTCCCAAAAATGAAACAAAAGAGTACATAACTTTCTCCTGAGAACACAAATGTATTCATATTTGCACTGAAATATATTTTTCTGAATATTGTAAAATTGAGATGAATAAACGCATCTACTAGAGCTAAAGATACTATTTTAGAAGTCATGAGATGGAGAATATCTTTATACACAGATACATACATAAATACATACATACATGCGTGTGTATTTATGTGTTCATTTACTATATTTCACATCTTAAAATAATTATTACCTTAGGCAAGTAATAAAAATAAGACTAATACCACAAACTTTGAAAATGATCTCTTTCACATGCACCTTTTATAATGTGAAATGCTAAGTGTGTCTCATGAGTGTAGCACTTTAATATTTTTGGCTGAATAATCTTACAAAGCTTGCCAAAAGACATGTTTTCTTTTACTGATCATTTGAAAAATATATGACTCAATGTCTCTGATGTACTTTTTATCAAGTGACATCAAGCCAAATATCAACTCCATTTATTGAAAATATATTATTTTATTTCTAAAACTAAAAATCATATTAATTTATATTAAGAAATAAACAAATCCAAACCAATCACAGAAACTTTGGTAGGGAAACACAGTAGAGCCAGAGACACTGGATGCTCCATAGTGGATCTTTGAGAGTAGCAATTTATTTAGCTGTTTGATTTTAAGCTTCATGCTTCCTTCCCACCTCCCCCTTTTAATATTGTTGCAAAGAACAAAGGCGATCAAGAGAAAAAGCAATATAGTCATTAAGTAGTAATTGGTAGGGGAGGCTTTGGGGTTAAAATTAATAAAACCAGCATGATGTACATTAAGACTGTATAAATATTTAAGGAACTGAAGCCAGCTTGAAGATGTAAACCGATTAGCAAAACTACTTACTCCGGAGATGCAAATATTTCAGGTAGATAAAATAAACAGAGCCTGCTAGTTGGAAATCTGATCAGTTTTCATTCTGGAAGTGCTTTGTTTCTTTTATTTTAATTGTCAGAATAAAGCACTTTTGATGTTTTATGTAAAAGATTTATATTGCTTCTAATGCAAGCCAGGAAATGGAATCACAAATAAAACCATTACAGATGTTATCTGCTCTTGTCAGGTCATGTATAATAAATACAATTCTGTCCTTCCAGGATGAAACTAAGGGAAACTATGAAACAAGAAACAGAAGACTCATCCTTCAGGATTTTCTTTGTGGTTACACTGATACATTAAAACTTGTCTGCAGGAAGAGAAGTATTTAAAGGTAAAGTGCACATTATTTAGAGGATTTTTGAATAATAGAGAGTAAACATAATTTGTAATAATTAACAAAATTTGTTCTGAATTTCCACTGTTTAATTCTTTTTTAAAAAGTCTTATGTTAGGAATTTTCACTGATTCAAGATTTTCATAAATAATATGAAATATCTAGCTATAATTTTGAAAAGTACCATCTCAGTGCTTATAAGTACATGCATCAAAGTTGTTTAATAATCTATCTTTATAACATTATATGCTGTATTATTAAAAATATTTAGTTTTAAAGTAGTATATCTTTAAACACACAGAGACTCATATCAAGTCTGATCTATTCAAATACCTACTTAAAATTTTAAATTTGTATTTAAATTCCATGAACATGTAAAACAGTTATGAACTGTCAGTGATGAGCAATGAATAAATCAATGCTTTCTTTGCCATTGACAGACTACTAGAATGAAAAACTTATAAATGAGGGCTTACTCAGAAAACTTCATCTCTGATTGATATGAGATACCATGTGGGTCATAAAACAAGCTAAGACAATG
The DNA here is from genome assembly GCA_019843965.1 of Rhynchomys soricoides. Taxonomy (NCBI): domain Eukaryota; kingdom Metazoa; phylum Chordata; class Mammalia; order Rodentia; family Muridae; genus Rhynchomys; species Rhynchomys soricoides. Next base: position 6,971,064 of record JADRCH010000080.1, read on the forward strand.
ATCCATCAAAAATACCTTGTCCCCAATATGTCAAATATTTAAGTGTTGTTTTTTCTGGCTCATGTTTCCTATGTCTTCTCTATGGCCTACTTTTCTTACTTTAAAAAATATAGTATTCTATAGCATTAATGTTTAGCACTACCTAGCATTAAACTATTTCCTGGACTCCCTTTTTCCCTTTTACAATCCATATTTAGTATTTTACATTACTACTTCCAAATAAACCATCATGTTTTTAAAGAAAAATTTTTATAGATAATTAATAAAATATCTTAGCATCTCTGAGTACAAAGTTCTGCCTCAAGGTATTATATTATATGCACCCTGGTGAGTAACATATAGGCAAAGAAATATGTTGCTTTTGTTTACATCTAATCTAAGCATTGCATCAATTTAAGAATAATCATTTGGTTTTTTTGCATGTTGTTTTTTACCGTAAATGCATCTATTCAGTTGTCTTATACTTTTATTAGTGTGGAAAATAGCCATTGTTTCCTACAAACTACGAGCCTACATTAATTGTGTAAATAAGTGATAAAAAAGGAATCTTTCTTAATTCATACCAATTATAAAAAAGCAAGCCGTATCTATTAACATGCAATAGATTTCAGGGAAAAGCCACTGGGTTATATATTTTACATGAAAGAAAAACTTTAACAATTTGGGAACATAGCTAGCTAGCTTCCTGGTTAAAAGATGCCCCCGAAAGTATATGAATTGAACTCTAAATCATTTTTCTTAGTGCAGTAAGCTATAAAACTGTTGTGTAGATTGAAATTCATTCCACATTTACTCCACTGAAAATTCTAGCAATGGGGACTTAAACTTAGCAGTAAAGAGAGAACTCCCCCCAACACTTCAATGATGCAAATACTGTTATTATTTAGTAGTTTTCATCCGTTTGATTTCCCCATGTACCTGCAACAATTCTGAAAGATAAATGGTAGAGTAATAAGGATTGGAATTAATAACTTGATATGCAAGACTAATGCAAATACAGATCAGTAAAGAGAGGTGATTATTTGAAAAACAATCATTTGTGTAAAGTACGTTATTTTTTTTCTCCACTGTTTCAATTATTTGAATAATCTGTGTTCCCTTTGGTGGATAAAAATATTAAAATATAACTCATTTACCATTAGATAATTATAATTTGTGTTGTATAACATCCTTATATTTAGCATTGCAGAATATTATTCATGTAATGACAAAAATAAGTGCTCATCTTAATTTAGCATTCACTATGCAGCAGTCTCAAACCAAGGCAAAAATCTATGAGCCCACTCTTTTATATTCTTACTGCAATGATGGTGCAATATACCTTCCAGTCTAGTTGATATGTTTAATGTTTTAAATTATGACTCACGAGACAGAGTCACTGTCATTGTGTAATATGTCCAAACTAACATTTTATTGGTAGTATGCTCCAACAACATAATACTAAATATTGTGTCTCTTCTTGAGAATATCCTGCTTTTCTCATATGGAAATAATTTTCCCTGACGTGTTAACATCACAAAATATTCCAACCATGTAACCTTTTCATTTTTTGCTGAAACTGTTTGTCTTCAGAGGTATCAAGAAAGATAAACAAACATAGAATTTGTACCATTCTTTGGGTACATAAAGCAAAACTCCTAGAGGACAGGAACAATTTTCTTTGTGAGTGACAAAATAAGAGATTGTCCTTAACATATATACAAATGGGCAGATGCGACAGAGGTAAGAGTTCATCAGACATGACCTTATAGGCCAATAGAAAGTACACTTATTTCAGAACACTGTAGTGGCACAAATAGAGTCACTGTCAAACAAAAGGAGGAAGGTAATCCTGAAATAGTGAGACTGTTAATGTGATGACTCTTTAAGAAAGTCTATGTCTATCTGGATTTGTATACATTCTGCAGAGATTCTGTAAATATTTTAACAAATATTTCAAATCTGTCTAATGTTCCAGACTATATTATCACATTTAATATAATTTAATTTCATCTAAAGTGTTAACTAACATAAAAAACTACAAATAATCTTTAATTTTAAAATATAGATCAAATGAAAAGAAAGGGAAAATTACTTAGTTTAATTTTGAATCTTATGCCACAAAATCTTCTCATGTTAGACAAATTATATAAATTGGGAAATCAGATTTAATATATTATGATATATTAGGCATTTGATATAAGCACTAATAGCTAAATCAATTCTAAAACTGATAATAACTCCCTAAATTGTGCATGCTAAGTATTGATATTAAGTAAAACTGGTTTTTGTTTTCTGAAACAAGAAATGAAAATAGAACACTACGTATTTGGAATAGGCAACTAGACATTTCTGACACACATGTGAGAATTTTCTTTCAGAGAGTATGTCAGCAGAGAAGGCTTAATTGAATTGGTAAAGGTTTATAAAAATCAAGTCAAGGTAGAAACATCAAAATACCACATATTTCTTTTCTCATTTTGCATGAAAGTTTTAGAAGTCAGTAGACTTCACATAGTATTGTCCAGTTTAAAAATAAGAATTGTTGATAAGTACATATATGCATGAGTGTTTGTGCGTGTGTGTGCACATGTGTGTGCACGTGTGCGTGTGTGTGTGTGTGTGTGTGTGTGTGTGTGTGTGTGCTGGAGAGCGTAGTTTGGCCCTCAGTTAGATATAACCTCTGCATTAATGACGAGGTGACAGAAATTGTTCTGCAGCACCCTGCAGGGCATTGGACTAGGAAATGTAATAAGCCTCCAAAAGTCGACATCCCTTTAGCAATATTTGAATCTAATCTAATAGAAAAGGAAGGTGAAGTTACTGAAGAATCAAGTATCACTATGGAGAGCAAGGGAATGAGACACACAAATCTATTTCTCTTGTAAAAACTCTGAAAATAAATTTAATAATGAAGTTGTTAATCATAAGAATGTGAATTTGCATGTGTGTGTGTGTGTGTGTGTGTGTGTGTGTGTGTGTGTGTGTGTAAGAGGGAATGTATGTGTGCAGCATGCATATGTGTGTGGTGCATGTGTATATTTGGTGTGTGTGTGTGTGTGTGTATGTGTGTGTATGTGCATGTGTGCATGTGATGCATCTGTATGTATATGGTATACTAGATTCACATGACTGTGCAAGAAAAGGTCCCTGAATATATGAATGTATGCAAGCAATCAGAAGCCAGAGGAGGATGGAGGGTGTCTGGCTCTGTCATTCTCCAGCTTACTTTCTTAAGATTGGACAGTGTTGTTTATTCAATTCATTCCATGTAAGAGCAAAAGTCAGTAAGCATTTCTGTCCATGCTCCACTGACATAACAGCAATACTGTCAGTCTATGCATGCACACATGTATTGTATAAATCCTGACACTGCCACTTAATAAGCACATCAGTTCCAGCACTCTGCAGTTCTGTTTCTTCATCTGTATGCAGGAAATGTCTGACATCATTTCTCTTAGTATGTGAAACAATCAATGTAGTGAAACAGTCTTATGCTCTGTGTGAAATATAGTAAGCAATTGTAATGCTACATAAATAAATTCTAAATAATACTAACGACAAAAAGAATGGCAGAATAAGGAAAAATAAGATGTCAATATTCATAAAACTAGTGACTATGTACACTCAGTATGTTTTAACTTTATATTTCTGAAAACCATTTCTACATGTAAAGATTTTTGAGCCTCTTTCACCTATTTGGTTTGAACACCTGACCTACTTTTGCAAAGTTGGTGTCCTCCTTCTTCAAAGGACATTGGAAATAGTGCCTCATACTTAAACTAGCTGTCTCACTAAACAAAAGGAAAGTGCATAATGCACGGTGTTGAACAAAGATGTTACACAAATAGTATGCATCAGTATGTTTTATAATGTATTCTGCCCACAACACACAAACCATTGATTGAATGAAACAACCACACCCTGTAAAACAAAAAAGAAATGACGAATTTAGGCTTCAAAACTAAAAAGTGAAATGGAACAAATTAGATTATTTTAATTAGCTGTCTTATTAAAATATGTAGGCTTTGCTTTTCATGTTGTAGGCCTAGACCTGTTTTGCTTATCTGTATTAAAGTAAATAAAATTACTATTAACAAAAGCACTTATACTTAAATTTTTACTTGAATCATATAGTTGGCTACTACCCATTAAATATTAGAATGTGGCAGAGAAAAGAAACCACAGTTTGAAATTAAATAATTTCTGAGACAGAACAAAACTAGGAGGTGAGCAGGTATAAATCCAAATGCAGTTTCTATCTTCTCTGCACAGTTTATATATATTCATTATATTCAATCGTTTTTCAAACTTTGCCAAACTTAGAACTTTTATGGATGAGCTTATAAACTTGTCTATCTTGCTTGTTTTTTGTACTCATTACCCACCCTTAGGCTAGGCAGTTAGCCTCAAGCTATATAGCTTGTTAGAATTCTACTATAAGGCTTTTAGTTCTTCCATTGAACTGGACTAACCCCTCCATAAACATATCAATCTAATATACAATTATCAAACCCACAGCATCACATGTACTTAGGAAGTATTATAGAGCAGTTAAGTTACATACTTCAGGTGAATTCTAAGTGTGCAGCATTGGTATGGTATTCCTTTTTCTGAGACTACAGAAGGAAGCTTTGTATGTCTGATTTTACATTAGAACTACCTTAACTGGAGTATTCAGAGAAAACCATTGTTTGTATAAGTGAGACTAGTTTCCCAATAGTGGGCAACAAAAAAATCTATCACTCATGTAGCTAAGGAGAAAAAGTGCTTAGTGGTCTAACTTTCTGTTTTCCTTAAAATTTCTCACCTACCTTCTTTAAGGCACTGTTAGCCCAGTATAGCTCTCATTAGTTCTCCTACTCACGAATTTGCCAGACTATAGAAAACGCTTCCTGTAGGATCCCTTCCTGTACTTTTGTGCCTTGGTATGCTACAGCGCAATGTTATCCATGTGTGAGTGTTCTAAGTGACAGTGATGATGAAAGCTGTTATCTATTCAGTGACTGCTGGGTGTCAGAAGCTTCTAGTTCTTTTAGATGAAGTTTATTTTGTTAAAAATTTCAGAGGGTAAGATTTGTGTCTTTTGACATATATAGTTTAATGAGCTTTGTCAAATTATCACAATTAAGAAATAAAATATTTTTTAACACCTGTCAAAGTCATGTTCCACTCCTTGTGCATTTTTCCCCACAATACCAACTCCTCTGAAAACATTAACCAAATGTTTATCTGTACTGATATGCTTTATTCTTTTGGAAAAAATGAGTGAGTTTATCTTTGAAAGTCAAATCTAGTGGAAAAGATAGCACATCCTTCAATAATGCCTACTGCACTTGTAGAAGAACTGAGTTCAATACCTAGCATCCACAAGAGAGCCAACCATAACCTGTACCTCAAGTTCCAGGTAATACAATGTCCTATTTGGCTCCATGGGTACCTGCCTTACTTGTACACAGTTCTACACAGGATGCATACATAGGCAGATAATTTTAAAAAACAACTTTTTAAAAATGGGATGTAGTATAAGAACTTGCAACAAATTTTATAGCTGCTTGTGTCTACTGTCTATTTTTGATTAATGTCGTTCCCTTCTTTAGTGAGTAAAATAATCAATTGAATCTGCTTATTTTATTTCAGATTCATTTTTAAATTTATTATTGCTGTCTGTGTCTCTGTGTGCAAAAGTAGGCTACTGTGCCATGATTTTCTTATGACATGCTTTATATGAGGAGATTTGAGAACTGAGCTATGAGTTTTGCCTTCTATCTTTATGTGGGTTATAGGGAACAGTTTCACGTTTTCAGATTTATACAACAAATGCCTGTTGAAATTTCTCACCAACACTTTTATATAGTTATAATGTAATCATATTTTAAGTGTTGTCTCATGATAATGTAAGTGGATTGGATACAATTCAAATGTCCATTAATAAACAGGAAGAAACAGACTATATACAATAAACAATGATATATGGCATATGTACAGTTGAGATGTAAATTTGTACTTTTTATTAATAATTGTTAAAAATGAGCACTTTATGGAATATTTACAAGGAGGATTCTTAGAGAACTAGAATTGTGTTAAATTATAAATTAACAATTAAAGACTGAGAACAGAAGCAACTGTGAGTTAGAAATCACATGTTCTGAGAAATAAGGTAACCAAAAATACTTACTCCTAAATTCACAAAAACAGATATTTAAGACTCCTAGAATGGTTGAAATTCATATTCTACTTAATGGCAGCAGGCAATAAAGATGGTGGCTAGGCTTGGTCATTTAAAGGTCTATAAAATTTGCTTTTTTAAAAAAAAATTAATCTTTTTTTATAGTTCAGATTTTATCCCCCTTCTGATCCACCTTCTGATTCTTCCTCATCCCACACCTCCGACCCTCTCCCCCTTCTGGTCTCTACAGTGATGTGTTTACCCTAGACCACTCACTCACCAGAACTCCCTACTCCCTGGGGTCTCTAGTCTTGAGGGTTAGGTGCATCTTTTCTGAGTCCAGACCGGGAAGTCTTCTGCTGTTTATATGATGGGAGCCTTATAGCAGCTGGTATATGCTGCCTGGTTGGTGGCCCAGTGTCTGAGAGATCTCAGGGGGTCCAGATTAGTTGAGACTGCTGGTCCTCCTACAGGGTCACCCTCCTCCCCAGCTTCTTCCAGCTTTCTCCTAATTCAATCACAGGAGTAGGCAGCTTCTGTCCATTGGTTAGGTGCAAATATCTGCATCTGACTTTTTCAGCTGCTTGTTGTGTCTTTAAGAGGGTAATCATGATAAGTTCCATTTGTGAGTATTCCATAGCCTCAATAATAGTGTCAAGCCTTGGGGCCTCCCATTTAGCTGGATGCCACGTTGGACCTGTCACTGGACCTCCTTTTCCTCAGGCTTTTCTCCATTTTTATCCCTGCAGTTCTTTCAGACAGGAACAATTATGGTTCAGACTTTTTGACTGTGGGATGGCATCCCCGTCGCTCACTTGATGCCTTGTCTTTCTGCTGGAGGTGGGTTCTACAAATTCCGTGTACCTACTGTAGGGCATTTCATCTAAGGTCCCTCCCTTTGAGTCCTGAGAGTTTCTCACCTCCTTTGTCTCTGGTACATTCTGGAGGGTCCCCCTACCTCCTACCTCACAAGGTTACCTGTTCCATTCTTTCTGCTTGTCCTTAGGGCTTCAGTCTTGTTTCCCCATCCAATATCTGATCATGTTCCCCTCTCTATCCCCTTTCCCACCCAGCTCCCTCCCTCCCTCCGCCTCCCTGTGATTGCTTTCTTCTCCCTCCCAAATGGGATTGAGGCATTCTCACTTGGGCCTTTGGGCTTATTAACCTTTTTGAGTTCTGTGGATTGTATCCTGGGTATCCAGTACATATCTTTTTTTGGTTAATATTCACTTATTAGTGAATACATTCCATGCCTGTTTTATGGAGTCTGAGTTACCTCACTCAAATGATATTTTTTAGTTCCATCCATTTGCATGCAAAATTCAGGATGTCCTTGTTATAGATCTACCTGAATATCTAACTATTCCACTATTAGGCATATACCCCCCAAAATGGCCCAACATGACACAGGTACATGTGTTCAATTATGTTAATAGCAACCTTGTTGTGATAGGGAGAAGTTGCAAAAAACTCAGATGTCTCACAACAGAAGAATGGATACAGAAAATGTATATAATTTACACATATTATTATTTATATATCAAGGGTAAAATCTATGGGGTGCCATGACATCAAGAATTTCTGGCTATGGAACACTGTTACACATTCAAGAAGCAAAGAGGGAATGCTTATCTCACTTTTTCCTTTATTATTGGACTTTAATTAATTTTATTAATCGCATTAATTTTATTAATATTATTATTAATTAATAATATTAATTATTAATTAATTAATTTTATTAATTTTATTAATTCTTATGGTGAGAATCATTCCTAGCTTTATTTACCATCTCTAGCATCTACCTTATATACATACACAGATATTTGTTTCTCTGATGGTTCTAACAGACAATTTCAAGATGGCAATTAATTCTACCCATCACCCATCATGGTAACTCAATTCCACAGAAATAGAGTCAATATTAAGATGGTCCTTAGGTTTGATCTGTAGAACCAGAATTCAGTACAACAAAAGTGAGAGCTAAAGCATGGTGAGCTAAAGGGTTAAAAATGCTGTTTTCTTTGTGGTAATTCTCTCTGCTTTTTGGGTTGGTTGTCTGGATATGTGAATTGTAATTATAAACTTCATACATAGGCTTTAGTATTTCAATATTTGTTCCCCATTATGTAGCACCCTATGGAAAGATCAGGAGATATTGCAGCTATGATTGAAAAAAGTATGTTACTGGCACAACCTTTGCAACCTTAAAGCCTGATTTTACTTCTAGTTTGCATTCTTTGATTTGCTCTGGAGATGTTCCCATTCTTGGTGCCTTGCTTTCCTATCACAATAGACTCTTAGACCTTAGTAGTTATAGCAATGCAAACTCTTTCTTCAATAAATTGCTTTTGATCATAGTGTATGAACACAGAAAGAGAAATATTTGAAATTGTTACCATAGTTATAATAAACTGAAGAACTTGACCATTGGATCATGCTTGTTATTGTTATTGTTTGGTATTTGTGTTTGTTTGTTGTTTAAATGTAGAAGATCCTGGAACTTTAGATTACAGCAACACTGAATATTTATAAGCAAATGGTAAAGGAGTTTTTAATTAGGAACCTGGAAGACAGAGTACTGACAGCAATGAAGATGACATAGGATTTCATTTGGTGACTATTACCAATTAGCCTAGAGGCTGTTCCTGTAGCATTTAGACAAAGAATCTAGCTTCCTTTTCCATGTGGCCTACAAACTAGACCCAGGTTAAGCATAAAAGTAATAGGATAACTTATTTGTTGACAGAATGTCAAGACAGTGTAACACTGAGTCTGTGGAATGTTACCAGTAAATTATATTCTACAGGCCAAACAGCACATGGCAGAGGGTTCCATCTGTTGAGACCCTAAGAACCCACTGGATACAAATGAGAAAATTAAGACAGGGTTGCCGTTGGAAAAGCCATGATGCTGGAAATGCCATCATCTTTAAGGTATCTATTAAAGAAATCTTCATACAGGGAATAGAAGCAACTCAAGAGAAAGAATTATTACAGGCAGCAAGTCTAGAAAAGCAGGGCTATGTAATGCCTTTTGTTATTGGAAATCAAGCTGAAATATTTGGCTTTTGTTCCACTAGCTGCAGTCTTTCTTTGTTTCAGTGTTTCATCAATATGTGTCCATTCCTCCTTTTGAAACAATAATGTATATTCTGTGCATATATTATATGTTGGAAGTATATAATTTGCATTTTGAGCTTACAGAGTGTTTCAATTAAGAGATTGTTTTGGATATTTCAGAAAAGATTTCAAATATTTTCAACAGTGTTGGCATTGTGAAATACTTTAGGACTTTAGAAGTTGAATTAGATGTATTTTGCATTAATAGATGGCTGTGAGGCCTATGAGGGCAGAGAAGTTAAATATTATGATGTAAATGAGAAATGACCCTCATAGGCTCCATTATTGTAATAATTAGTTCCCAGATAATAGAGATGCTTGAGGAAGTTTTGGAGGAGCAGCCTTGCTAGAGAAAGAATGATGCAAGCAATGATGGCCCTGAGAGCTTAAAACCTTTCTCTACTTCCAGTTTGATCCTTTCCTTATGTTGAAAACAATTCCTTATCCATCAACATTCTGATCCTGCTGTCAGGCTTAATTCTTGCTGCCCTCCCTCTGGAACCATAAACCAAAATAACTACTGTCTTCCACAGTCTACTAATGGAAGACAGAACTATTGGAGAAGAAAAACAAAAAAAGTAATTAACACACATTATATTTAGGTTTAGGCAAGTAATACATAAGATGTGGAGTCTTAAGAACTGTGGCTTGTTATCCTGAAAATCTTACTCTGAGATCTTTGTGAACAGGACAAACTATACTACCATCCTGAGAAATAAAAAAAAAAAAAAATGACTGCTTTCCCAAGAAATGAACATAGGAAGTCACTATTGGGAGCAATGCCAGTCTAGTTGTAAAGATTAAAGAAACAAAGTCACTCTGGCAGCCACAGAAAATTAACCTTCTCAGTGTAAAAAAATGTATTGGTTAATTTTCTTCTTTCTGTAGCAGACATTGTAAAAAAGAGCCAATTAAGGAAGACAGGATCTGATTTTTTTGTTCCATCTTTGAGGGGATTTGGTTAGATATACTGTGGTTGGAGATCATAATGCCAAGACTGATGTTATGAGAGAACCCAGAAATGTGGCTATGTTTTCCCAAGTCAGGAATCACTCTACGCTATAAAACATGCCCTGTGTGTCCCAAGCTCTACTGCTCCGCAACCTCCTGATATAGCTAGAAATGTTGAAACACCTGTGACTAGGAAGGACATTTTACATTTAAATGTACCAACAATTCAGTTTTGAGAGCCCTAGGATATCTGCTTTACTACATTATTGTTAACCATAATTGTCAGATTTCTTTATATAGCAGGCCATAGAGCATGCCAGTATGTTGCTTGGAAATAGGAATCCAAGCTAGTAACTTTTTCTTTCAACTAAGGGGTGATTTTTTACTTATCTGCTCAATGGTGTAGTTTCAAGGGTGGTATTTTGGTTGGAAAGATTGAAGTATATGGAGAAACATATAGCCTCATTCCTGGAAAGATAGTTTTTAGTACCAAAAGAAAATATGAACTTCATTATGAAAATGAAGAATAGAAAATAGGGTTAGAAATAAGACAGCAATTAGTCATCAATTTCTGAATCATTATAGCCATTTGTAAGAAACAGATGCACACTAGACCTTAAGGCTCTTAGAAATAATGCCATTTTAAAAATAATTTTTACTTACATTAGCTTATTGTTCTGAAAGGCATATAATTTTTAAAACTCTACCCCAAATTTGTCCAGATATTCCATACTTTATTTTGTGACCTATTTTGTTACACAATATATTCTGTATATCAGTATATCATATGCAAAGCCTCTGGGAACAGCTTACCATAATACCTGAAAGCATATCAACACTTCTGCTATTTTCTCATCTGGAAGAGAATAAAATTACATTTGTAGCATACTAAGTATAAATAATAATCAATGAGGCTTATAATTAAGCACAGCTGCATATTAAAGAATAACTATATACACTGTAGTGGTTTCAATTTTCAGATCCTTCCTCAATATGCTCACCACCATGTTTCCCACAATGACAATAATGGACAAAACCTCTGAAACTGTAAGCCAGCCCCACTTCAATTTGTTTTTTCCCTTTGATAAGAGCTTCTATTGTCATAATGTCTTGTTACAGCAATAAAACCCTAAGAAAGAAATTAGTACTAGGGAGTGGTTTATTGTTATATGTTGTATGCATGAACACGATTTTTTTGAAGGGATGTGGACTTAAGAACTTTGGATTTAAAAAGCAGTGGGGTGTTTTAAGTGCTCCTTAGTGGACCACCATAGTATGAACAAGGAAGGCAGTGGTGCTGAGGTTGCCTTTGAATGGTGGGTGCATGGCTTAAGATGCTATAGAGATGAAGAAATTTATTATGTTGCTTAGGGATCATTCTTGCGGTCTGTTGGGAGAGAATGTAGCTGCATATGCCCTGTCTGAAAAGTCTTCCTGAGGCTAAAGAGAAGAATTTTTTATTAATTGCACTGACACCCAGCATCTCAAAACAGCCTAGTACAAACTCTGTTTTATGGTTATTAGTGTTCACACTTATGCAAATCTATAATGAAACGGAGGAAGGTAAGCAAGGAAAAGACAAAATGTATAATTTGAGAGGAAAAGGAGCAAAAGAAAGTGTAATGAAGGTAAATCCTGCTGTACAAGGAGATGAACAGATTAAAGAAATGACTAATTGGCTGATAACTGCCCAAACACTACAGTCTGCATGCTTCCCAGGAGGTCCACAGTAACCAGGGACACAAGAGGCCTGCTCTACCCAGAAACACAAGAGGCCTTAACAGTAACCAGATACATACCATCTAATAACACAGGCCACAGGGCTCTATCTGCCTCCAAGGAGGCCGGTTCCAGTCAGAGACACCCAAGCCAGTTAACATCAGAGATTAACAGATGACCAGAAATAAGCACAAGGTTATTCGAGACAGAACCCAATACAATTTGGCACCATCAGAACCCAGTTCACTCACCACAGCAAGATTTGGCTATCATAACACACATGTAAAGCAAGATAATGACCTAAAATTCCATCCCATGAAGATGATAGATGCCTTTAAGGAGGATATAAAGAAGTCCCTTAAAGAAATACAGAAAAAAAAACCTTCTTTAAGGGTTTCTAACAGGTAGAACCCTTAAAGAAGAAACAAATAAATTCATTAAAGAAATAAAGGAAAATATAATCAAGCAAGTGAGGGAATTGAACAAAACTTTTCAAGAACTAGTTCTAGGTAGAGCAATTAGACAACAAAGAAAGATCAAGTAGATACAAATTGGAAAGGAAGAATTCAAAGTATCACCTTTTGCAGATGATATGATAGTATATATATATATAAGTGACCCCAAAAATTCCACCAAAGAATTACTACACCTGATAAGCAACTTCAGCAAAGTAGCATGACATAAAATTAACTCAAAAAAAAAAATCAGAACCTACCTTTATATAAATGATAAACAGACTGAGAAAGTAATTAGGGAAACAGCACCCTTCACAACAGTCACAAATAGTATAAGAAAGAAACTGAAAAAGACTTCAGAAGACGAAAGGATCTCCTAAACTCATGGATTGGTAGGATTAACATAGTGTAAATAGCTATTTTACCAAAAGCCAGCTATAGATTTAATGCAATTCCAATCAAAATTCCAACAGAATTCTTCACAGATATGGAAAGAGCAATTCTTAACTTCATATGATTAAACAAAAAACCCCAGGATAACCAAAACCATTCTGAAGAATAAAGAACATCCAGGGAAATCACCATCCCAAACCTAAAGCTTTACTACAAAGCAATAGTGATAAAACATCATGGTATTGTTAGAGAGACAGATAATTCCATCTATCAATGGAATAGAACCAAAGTGTCAGAAGTAAACCTATACACCTATGGATACTTGATATTTGACCAAGAAGCCAAAACATACAGTGGAAAAAAAAACATCTTTAATAAATGGTGCTGGTGTTTCTATATGTAGGAGAATGAAAATAAATCCATATTTATCATTTTACACAAAGCAAAAGTCCAAGTGGATCAAGAACCTCAGCATAAAACCAGATATACTGAATCTGATAGAAGACAAAGTGGGAAAGAGCCTCAAATTCATAGGTGTAGGGGGAAATTTCCTGAACAGAACACCAATGGATCAGGCTCTAAGATCAACAATTGATAAAGAGACCTCATGAAACTGCAGCTTCTATAAGACAAAGTACATAGTCAATAAGACAAATCAGCAACCTACCGATTGGGGGAAAAAAGTCTTCACTAACCCTACATCCAACAGAGGGCCAATTCCGAAATACATGAAGAAATCAAAAAGTTAATCTCCAAAAATCCAAATAACCTAATTGAAAAATGAGGTTCAGAGCTAAACAGAATTCACAGCAGAAGACTCTTGAATGGTTAAGAAGCACTTAAAGAAATGTTCAAAGTTCTTTGTCATCAGAGAAATGCAAACCAAAACTACCTTGAGATTCTACCTCACACCAATCTGGATGGCTACGATCAAAAATTTAAGTGACAGCTGATGCTGGTGTGGATGTGGAGAAAGAAGAACACTCCTCCATTGCTGGTGGGATTGCAACCTTCTATAGCCACTCTGGAAATCAATCTAGTAGTTTTCCAGAAAATTGGAAGTCGTTCTACCTGAAGACCTAGCTATACCATTTTGGGTTATGTACCCAAAAGACACCCAACCATACCACAAGGACATGTGTTCCACCATATTTATAACAGTCTTATTTGTAACAGCCAGAAGCTGGAAACAACCCAGATGTCCCTCAGCAGAGGAATGGGTACAGAAATTTACACAATGGAATACTACTCAGCTATTAAAACAAAGGTATCATGAGTTTCACAGGCAAATGGATGGAACTAGGAAATATCACCCTGAGTGAGGTAACTCAGTCACAAAAGGATATGCAAAAGGACACACTCTGTTAAATGGATATTAGCCTAAAAGTATAGAACACCTAGCACACAACCTACAGACCTTAAGAAGTATAACAAGCAGAAATGCTCAAGTTAGGAGGCTTCAATCCCACTTAGAAAGGGCAAAGAAATAATAACAGGAGGCAGAGGGAGGGAAGAACATGCGTGAGAGCGAGGAGGGTTGGTGGTGAGGGAGAACAGGATCAGATATGTGTGGGAGAGGACAGGAAAGAATCCTGGAAGGCCAGGAGAATGAATGGAAATAAAAAGTCAGGGGAGTGGGAGGTGGAGGTACGCTCTAGAAAGTACCAGAAACTGGGAGATGGGAGATTCTCATGACTCCTCGGAATGATCTTAGCCAAAATGCCCAACATTGGAGAAAGGAACCAGGAAGAGTCCACCTCCAGTACAAGTAGAGAGACAGGGTTACTAACCCCAGTCTCAATCTCTGGTCTTCCTGACTCAGAATTGTTCCAGTCTAAAAGAACTGCTAGGACAAAAATGGAGAAGAGACTGAAGGAAAGGTGGTCCAGTTACCTGCCCAACTTGGGATCCATCTCACTGGGGCTTGGGGGCAGGGCACCAAGACCTGAAACTATTACTGATGCTATGATGTGCTTACACACAGGAACCTGGCATGGTTGTCCTCTGAGAGGCCCTATCAGCAGCTGACTGAGACAGAAGCAGATACTTGTTACCAACCAACCATTGGACTGTAGACAGGGACCCCTATGGTTGAATTAGGTGAAGCATTGAAGAAGCTGAAATGGAGATTGATCCCATAGGACGAAAAGAAGACTCAACTAACACAGATCCCATGGAGCTCCCAGAGACTGAGCCACCAACCAAGAGCATACACTGGTGGTCTGAAGCCTCTGGCACATACGTATCAGAGGTCTACCTGGTATGGCCTCAGTGGGAGAAGTTGCGTTTAATCCTTGAGAGACTTGAAGCCCAGGGAAGGGGGAGACCTGATATGGGGGGACACCCTCTCAGAGGCAAGTAGGGAAAGAATGGGATGATAAACTGTAAAAGGGAAAGTGAAGGGAGTGCTATGACTAGAATGTAAATAAACAAAATTATGTTTAAAAAAGAAAGAAAAGAATGAAATGCCTGATGTTAAATGGAATAATGGAAGTAGTAACCTCAGGGCAAGATCTCATCCAGCTAAACTTCTAACAAGTAAAAAAGGTATTAAGAAAAAGCTCAAAGCTATGTGTGGTGGCCCATGCCTTAAATCCCAGCACTCCAGAGGTAGAAGCAGAAAGATATCTGAGTTCAAGGCTAACCTGCTCTACAGAGAATATTCCAGGACAGCCAAGCTTATTTAGAGAAGGGAACTATAAAACTATAAAACAAACAAACAAAACCAGAAAGCTTGTGATGCTGTAATTGAATGACAGGGCCATTTTTCAGCCCCCATAGGTAGCAGAACTTGGGAGCTTCAACCACATGAGATTGGCTTGGCTTAAGCTTTAAGGATAGAAGAAAGTGGTTACAGAATCTTCCTGTACTCTTATGGTAACCTCTGTGGAGGCCCAGCAAGACCATTGTATGAAGCTCTGAAGGTGAAGAATGGATTGCCTTGGAGAGCCTAAAATATTGTAGATGATACAGCTGTGGAATACTGGCTGAGGGGCGATACTAATAGAGAGTGGAACCAGCCCAAGAAAAACAAATGTGTTGCAGTCAACAAAGCTGAGATGTTTTAGAGATCTGAAATGTGTTTGAGATCACACATGGAGATCCAGAGTTTGGACTTTGCCCAGCTGGGTATCAGTTTTGCTTTGGTCTGGTATTTCTTCACTATGCTCCCTTTTGGAACATTAACATATATTTTGTGTCATTATATGTAGCAAGTATGTGATCTACTTTTTGATTTTGAATTCACAGGGATTATAGTTCAGATATGTATGAATCTCAGAAGAGACGTTGGAGTTTGGACTTTTAAATAGTGCTGAAACTGTGATAGTCTATATGGACTTTTGAAGTTGACAGAATGCATTTTTGAATTATGGCCTGTGGGGGCCAGGGAGTGGAATGTGGTGGAATGAATAGGAATGACTCCTATGGACACATGTATTTGAATCCTTGTCCCATAGTTAGTAGCACCATTAGGATGTGTGGCCTTATTGAAGGAGGTGTGGCTTTGCTCAAAGAATGCCACTGTGGAACTAGACTTTGAGATGTTACATGCTTAAGCTCTGCCCAGTGTGACAGTCTTCTTTTGCTATATATGGATCAAGACATGGAACTCTCAGTTCCTCCTCTAGCACCATGTCAGCCTCCATATCTCTGTCTTTTCTGCCATGAAAATAATGGACTAAACTTCTGAAAATCTTAGTTATCCCCAATTAAATGTTTTTCTTTAAAAATTGCTGTGCTCATGGTGTTTCTTCTCAGCAATAAATCACTAATTAAAATACATACCATGCCATGAAGTTGTACAGAATTTCCAGAGCAAGGGGATATTTGTGGACTTTAAGGGAATATAATTTTAGAAAGGTAACCCTAACAATAAAGTGTAAGGTTTGAAAAAGACATGATAAAAACTGGATTTATTACAAAAATGACCTACTCAGAAATCCTGTCAAATAATTTTTCCT
Organism: Rhynchomys soricoides; assembly: GCA_019843965.1. Taxonomy (NCBI): domain Eukaryota; kingdom Metazoa; phylum Chordata; class Mammalia; order Rodentia; family Muridae; genus Rhynchomys; species Rhynchomys soricoides. The sequence goes on from JADRCH010000080.1 coordinate 6,987,811, forward strand.
TATCTCATAAGAGAATAAAGTTTGTAGACCTATTTTAAAGTTTAGACTGAACACAATTTATATACTTTCTGACACTTGAAAAAGTCAGTAGAGTATTTTCCTTTGAATGTTTGCAGGTGTGGATAATTAAAATATCACACTTACGAGTATTTGATTGTGTGAGCACTCTCATATCTACAAGTGATTTTAATCAACTTCACTGAACATAGGAGGAAACTCTGTAATTAACAAAACTATGTACAATCACTAGAGTTGAGAATTATAATTCATATTGTCTCCTTAATTGTTATTTGCATCTACTTGAATTTTCATTTTCTAAGGTAGAATAATTTCTTTCCTTGTAAATAAAACAATATACATATGAATAAAACAATGAAGTATTTCATCTATAATATATATAAATATATATAATTAAACAAAATAACATTTCATATTTTGTGGTCAAATTCTGTTATCCTAAGATTTCTGAAATCTTGTTATGTAAATATATTCTTTTGTTTGTTTGTTTGTTTTTTGTTTGTTTTTTTGAGACAGGGTTTCTCTGTGTAGCCCTGGCTGTCCTGGAACTCACTTTGTAGACCAGGCTGGCCTCAAACTCAGAAATCTGCCTGCCTCTGCCTCCCGAGTGCTGGGATCAAAGGCGTGTGCCACCACTGCCTGGCTGTAAGTATATTCTTTACATTTCAGTTTATATGCTTTTACTAGGAATGGCTCTGTGTTATCGTATACTTACATCGTTTTCCTAAACACTATATCAAGAAAGATCTTTAAAAAGAAGGCTTTATGTCATCATACAGCTTACAGTTAACCATACAGGAAAGTCAAAGCGTGAAGTTGGAGGTGGTAACCTGGACACACGAACTGAAGCAGAGCTCTGGGATTAATGCTGCCAATTGGATTTCTCCTCCTGGCTTGCTCAGCTGATTTTTTTATATGCCCCAAGCCACCTGCTGAAGGATAGCCTCCTCACAGTATGGTGGGCCTTTCTATAACAATCATCAATAAAAAGTCTGTAGTGCGCTTGCCTACAGGTCAATATGATAGGAGCATTTTCCCAATTGGAGCTTCATCCATGACTCTAGTTTATACCAAGCTGACAAAATAAAATAGGATTATTGGTAATATAATTTGACAATAATAGTGTACCATGTATATTTATGCATGTGTAATATCCCAGCACATAATGCACATTTAAATTGTCTAGTGTTCTGGACAAAAGAAAAAAGATTTCAGATTAGAAAGACTGAGTGGAAGCTTTTATCATGAACGCAGATTAAGAATCAATAAAGATTAATTATCCCACTCAGAATTTTTACTATCAATATTGCCTTTATGCTTAAAAATAAATAACGTAAGTGACTCAGAAGAATGTTCACTTTTGAGGGCATCCACCACATCAACTGGCCAAATATAATCATTTTAATTATGGATATAACAATACAAATCATTTCAAACAAAAATGATTCCTAAGTTTCATATCAACTATCAAACTCAATTATGTGATATTTAGAGATCCCCCTTTCAATGAATGCACCAGATAGTTTCTGGGATAAATCATACTCGGTCATAGCACAGCTGTATGAGGACAAATGCCAAGTCTGCTCATCACTAAACACTTGCTGCCTGACTCCTTGCCTAATATGCAATAAATACTCAATAAATAGAGATGAAATAATGTAATTACTGCTTAACATACTGAAGCAAAACCAATGGTTATGGTTTACCATTTGTTTAATTACTGCCTTTGAGAGTCGTATGAAATTTTATTTTTCTTCAGATTTTTTGAGTGGACAATTACATTCAAATTAATTATTGTGATCTGGTAAAAAGAAAAACTGGAAAAATTATTTCATTTAAAATTTGAAAAGCTTAAAATTCATTATTTACTCATGATAACATTTCGAAGATTTATTGCAAAGCACTTGAAACATTGAATCCTGAAATTATATACTATCTAGGTCCAATGTAGGACTCTAAATTCATTTTTCCCTTAAATGAATTTCCATTTCAAATATAAACAAAACAGAGAGCAAGCATCATACATTTTATTGGTTAAGATGGTTTAAGCAGAAACAGAATCACCGGTACTTACATTTGAACGACAACAGATCAAAGAATGGAAGCCTTTATGAGGAAATTCATACTGAGAAGTTAACTAAAGTGCTGCTGCAAGCAATACATCTTCAATGTAACCAAAAAGTAGACAATAATTGAAGCATGAATACATCCATTGTCATTGCACATTCAGTACTTAATATCAGTGTGCTTTACAGTGACTGATAGAATAACAAAAGTGTTAAATTTTTCTCAAGTATTTCCCTTTTCAGTAAAAATAAATTAAGTAAAACCTAGTTGCATAATTTTCACCCTCTCCTTTCCTCCAAGTCTCCCATTTCCTTCACTTGTTCTGTCTCAAAAATTTGTGGCCTCTTTTTTAATTATTATTGTTATACATATTCATAAATATATAAACATAACCTGCTGAGTTCATTTAGTATTGCTTTTGTGTATTTAATTTTAGGGCTGACTACTTTGTGTTGGATAAATAATTTAATGAAATTATCACTGGGGAAGACTATGCTTCTTCTCTCATAAGTCATTAGTCGGCCACATATCTTTGTCTATCCATGGTGTCCTGTGAGTGAGATTTTGCTTTACAACATTATCATGATTACTGGGGTTGTCATTGTTTTGGTCTTGTTTAGACAGCCATATTACTTAGTTATCATGGTTTAGAGTATCATGGTATAGCATTTTGAAGACATATAATCGCACAACAGGTTTTCTAGGTCTCTGACTCTTCTAGTCACTCTGCATTTCTTCCTCATAGTTATTTGACCCTTAAAAGCAGGAGGTATACTGTTGATGTATCTATGCAGTTATGGTTTTCTCCATTGAGATCCCACTGTTATAAAGAGAAGTTTGATGAGTGATGAGAGCTGTGCTCTTTGCCTGGTATAAGGATAAATATTTGAAATTCAATGAGGAATTATATTGATTTACTAAAGTATGGGTAGTAGATTTTTCTCTAAACCCCATGACTTCAATATAGCTGGGTACTTAGTTGGTTTTCTACTATCAGGCATAATTTCTTCCCTGGCTTAGCAGTCCTGAAGTCCAGTTAAGAGGTCATTTCTTTCAGACAATTTATGAGCAGCAAAATTGCACCAAAATATTTTGGAATATTTTGCTGAGCTGGTCATTATGATTCATAGGTGCCATGGCTGAAGAAAACTAGTGATTGTTTTTCTTTTTTCACAACATCCATAGCACCTCCTGGTATTATGAATCCTAATCCTGAGGGAAAGTCTTCAGAAAAGAACTAACTTGATTTATCTGAATTTTGTGTGTTAAAATTACATAGTATCTTCAATATTTGGAGCTTAACACCTATGTTTGCGAGAAAACCAAGTATTATGGTATTCTGTTTCTCTTTGAGTACCATTGTCAGCCAAAGTTATATAAATATATATAATGTGTGCATTATTAAGTGTTACATGTAATTTTAAGTATATGAAATGACATGAATCTTCAAGGCTTCTTCTTCTTCTTTCATGTTTTTGGTTTTTCTTCCATTCATCTTTTATATTGGGCTCTTTATCTGCTGCTTAGTTTACCCCCTTTCGTATGCTTTCTATTTCTCCTTTCATAACTCTAGGTGATTTTTAAAATAATACAGGCTATTGCTGTTAACCTTGGATGCCTCCCAGAAATTGAGTTAAGTTCCTATTGCCAGAGACACCATACCATTTCAACACAAGACCTGGAAAGTTTGAGCTAGGTTTGATTTGAAAGTGTCCCTTCAGATGTCTAGATTGCAAAGCACCATAATGTACAATTGTGCTCACTTGTCTCCATTAAAGCCATCATCACATTTTTCTCTTTCTTTCTATCAATAACTTGAATTTTTATCTTCCTTTGGAAAACAATCAATACATCTTTGAAACTCTGAAACTTGTGAACTAAAATAACTACCGGTAATAACTAATAATCAGATAATAACCAGTAGTAGTACTTGCTGGTAACAAACAGGTGTGCAACAGAATATAAGGATTGATCTGAAGAACAGAAATTATAACTGCTAATAGAAGTTGAGCCAGTCAGAAGTTCCTTGGAAGTACTATGGTTATGGTGTTCAGACAAAAAAGCTCTACTGTCATTTCACTCGATCAGCAGAATTCTTAACTATATTTAAAGTGTATCCTTGTACCCACATAAGTGTAGCTTTATTCCTCATCAAAGAATCTTTTCTTCACAGCAGACAGAGACAATCACTGAAAGCAAAAACTGGTCATAATGTAGAGACCAATGATCATGTGGTACCTAACCTCAACAAACATACTTAGAAAACAATTCATGCACCTACAGCTTAAGGAACATTGCATAAGAGGAAGCCGAATTACTGTAAGAACCACAGAACAGAAAAGACTGTTGTGAGGTTATATCTACTTGAAATGACTGAAAAACTACATGCACAATAATACAATAATATGACTACCTATACAAGACTTTGACAAAGACAACATCAATAGACTTGTAACATAGGAGAAAATCTCAAGGCATCCCTACTCTAGACAAAGGACACATGCAGCAAATAACTTCTGAATTTGCTTCTTAGTTTTACCTTGGGATCATCCCCCAATTGGTTATTCAATGCAGAGTGGTCAGCTCTGAAATCATATTCACACAAGCAACAATAACAGAATGAAGAATGTATCGTGTATGATAAAATTAATACAAGAGAAAGGGGTCTTCAATTTATAATGAGAGATTTGGTTTATGAGCTCTTTTTGAGGAAAGATATGAGAGGAACTACTGGAAGGGTAAATAATGTAATTAGATTTTAATTAAAATAAAACAAGTGTAAAAACTTAATTCTTCAATACAATAGAACTCCAAATGATAAGAAAAATTTCAGAGAATAATACTATGGTAAATACCAAAGTGTAACTCTAACCAAATGATCAATATTTATATAAAGAATAGTATACTAAGAAAAATAATTAGATTTTGTCTAGAATTTCTTGACTATTTTTCTGTTATCTACACATTCAAACTAGTAGTCTTAATATATTAAGAATAAACAGTCTTCAGAATCAAGTTTATAGAGATATCATGAGACTTCACAAAGATTGCTAATCTTTCTAAAGTCTTGTCACCCAAAGTATAGTCATGTTATAATAGGAACTTTCATTTATCCATCAAAATGAAACTAGGAAGAATATCTCAGGTTACTCAAACCACAAGGCTATTTGTTGCTGAAATGGATACAAAAATATTACATTCACCATCTGACTTCTAAAATAAAATAAATCAATTTTTAGAGTAAAATTTGATCATTTATCTGATTTTGATTAGAGTTAACATCAAATTTAGAGGTTTTTTGGTCTAATCTTTTCTTTGATATTACTGTGGAATTGGGCCCAGGGCTTTAAAATCAACAAATAACTGCTTAGCCACTGAGCTACAACCTAAGTTCTGAACTTCTCTTTATGCATATTTTTGTGGTTATTATTTTCTTCAAAAGAGTTTAAAATAGTATTTGTTGTTTATCTACAGAATATAGGAAGAGTAAACTTTTTCCAGAAAAGTACCAGGCAATAGAGTAATTTAATCCTCTTATGAGACTGGGTTTCTCAAATACTTTTTAAATATATATATATCTACTTTGAAATAAGCATCTTGAAAAAAAGATCATCCTATTTATATTAGCATTCAGATTATTATTTACCCTTTGCTGTGTGGTGCTGTTCCATGAATAACGGGGTTTACCAATGCCTCATGCATTATACCCCATATGTTTAAAACTTCGTTTCATTCCCCTGTCTCCAGTCAACTGAATCTTCACAGTTGAAACTATCTGATTCTCTACCAACTCATGTCGTCTTAAATTAATAGAGGCAGTTATAAATGTATCATATTATTCCATTGCATTGATAAGTTGGATTGGACCTGTGATTGCATGATCTCTAGAAATGTTACAGATATGGAGCCTAAAATGCATCCCTTGAATTACAGAAAGAAGGCCTATTAGTTTTTGTATCATTTAAATATGGGAATAAATTGATTATACTACCACCTAAAAATAAATAAAATAAGGATACACACACACACACAGACACACACACACACACGAAATACATGCATCTTCATTGAATGAAGGGGTTTAACTGTAGAAATTTCAAAGAGCAGTACTGGCCATGTCAGATGTAAGGTTCAGTAGAATTATGAATAAGAGTGAAGGAAGAGGTTAAGGAACTGTTTAATTACAAGCAATAAAGGACCAAGTGAAATTAAATGTTAATGGCTATGGCATTAATTGTGTTCACTCCTACTGTTAAACTCTTTAGTAAAATATATTACCACATTATTTCCAGTATGATGTATTAAAATTTGTAATATATTAAAGCATCAGTTATTATGATATTTAAATATATAGCATGTTTCTTTTTACATCATTGTTCACCATCCCAGCACATTATCACATCACAGTGATTTGTTAGTATGCAACAACCTGGGATATAGGAGTTAACATTGTTATCATACTCACAGAAAGTGTCTGTTTATTTTAAGATGTACTCAACTTGAATATAAAATTCTTGGTGAATTCATTCATAGCCCTATATCTCCACCTGGGAGCAGTCAATTTACTTTGATTTGGAAGATAACATATGTTCAAACTGTTTCTGGATTTCTTTGAATCCATCACATCTATTGCTTCATAAAATGACCTTGATGATACTTTTAGTGTAGCAATATGTCAAAGGGGTCAATGACGTTTCCTTTTTGACCCTTATTGTACACCATACTAGACTAACTGGGTCTACAAATACTGTAAGCTGAAATAGTCAAATGAAAAGATACAAAACACAAAGAGGAAAATGATGCATTTCACTGGTCATTAGCATAACAGTTCCATATTGGTTCATTGAACTGATATGATGGCTACTGAGATTCTCTGTATGTTCCAAAGAGTTCTGTCTTATGAATATTTATTCTAATTTGAATTTTTTTTAAAAAAGCAATGTTGCTTTATTAAAATCTTTCTCTGAATTGTTGTGGGAGTGAAGAACATGCTGCATATTTGTGAGCCTTCAGATCACAGGCCACCTTTCAACAGTCTCTGTATGGATAGGCTTCTGTTTGATTTTTGCAAGGTTTTCATTCATAGGAAGAGTCATCTCTGAGGTTAGTTTATGTTACAACAAGCAAAACAAAAGTGTTCTGTTATCTTAGGCATACACTTTTGTTTCACTCTTTCAGATGGATTATGAACTAAAGAAAAGCAGACTAGAAGTAAAATATGTCTGTGGATAACCTGGAGGGCACAATACTATTTCTCCGACATATCAAAAAGTTCAAAGATGTATAGATCGCTATTAATAATAACAGTGACTTTAAGCACCAAAAACTAGTCAATACATATGTTTTGGTTAGACTATCAGAGGATATAGTTCACCAATAACACTATCGCTACAACACACTCAGTTGTCTATGTTGCTGAAATAGTTTTTGACCACCTTAAATATTTCTAATTTGATTTGAAATTCTTCTTCATGGAAACCTTGACAGAATTCATATTTTTAAATTTTTTTACATACTCCAATTCATGAGTTTTTGGTCTGGGTTTCAAATCCTAGAATTCATTGCCAAGTATGATGTCATGAACCAACTTGTCTTTTACTTTAAAAGCTTTATATTCTAGATAGTATGTATAAGACCAACATCAATTTGGAGTTAATATCAGCTTGTAATATAAGGATATCATTTTAATCTTCCATGTATGGATAAACAATTTTTCAATTATATTTGTTGAAAATATCCATTTTTACAACAATCCTCACAATCTGTGGCAGTTTAATTTCTGACTCTGTACACTATTCCAGTGCTGTACATCTTTGTCTTTATTCCAGCACCATAAGGCCTTCATCTCTATAGTGGAATTGCATCATTTTCCGTGAAATAATCACTTCTATGCCACCATAAAGATGGTTAGACTTCAATGCATGAATTTGAGAAATAGAAACATTCAGAGTATAGTGACCTTCTTGATTAAATTAATCTTAAGCAGTCTATTCTTCGTTGGTTTAGTTGTTGTTGTTTTATTTTTATTTATTTTTTTATATTTTAGTTTTTTACATTTCATGCAAAACTCAGGATGTCCTTATTCCTAATAGCTGAGTAGTATTCCAGTGTATAAATGAACCACATTTTCTGTATCCATTCTTCTGTGGTGGGACATCTGGGTTGTTTCCAGCATCTGACTATCATAAAATAGGCTGTTATGACCATAGTGGAACAAGTGCCCCTGTAGCATGGTAGGGCATCTTCTGGGTATATTCCCAAGGGTGGTATTCCTGAGTCTTCAGGTTTCTAATTTTTTTCTAATCTGTTTCTAATTTTCTGAAGAGCCTCCAGATTGATTTCCAGACTTGTTCTCTTTTTTACAACACAGAAGCATGTTTTTGTACCACAGACTTGACATTATGTTCATCAGCTCAGGTTCTTTGTACTGCTCTCTAATAGAATTAGTGAATTATCAAGATTCTTTAGCACCTGGCTCTGTGCCTTGCATGTAGCTAGGTAGTCAAGACTTCTAGAATATCAGGGCTATTTCAAAATGACCAGAAGACAGAATCTTCAGCATTCTCATATATAATTGAGACAATGAATATGGAAATGAGCCAGATTTTATGCATGTGTCTGTATATGAAAATATCCCTTGGTAGCCAATACATTTCTCCATTTATTATGTATCAATTTAACAAATTAAAAATGGATGTATAAGTGAATAAATATTCACAAATATATCAAATCTTGTTATGATTCAGTTTTGTAGCTACAGACTAGAGACTATAAATGTTAATGTGAATACTATCACAGAAAAAATATCATACAAAATAAGAGCAAACATAATGTGTAATAGAACTTGTATATGGTACTATTTCATATATGTTTGTTAATTGGTGGCCAAAATGGTCTTTAGATACAACAATGTATCTTTATAAAATTATGTTAATTAATATCACTAAATCGCCACTTCTTTTCTACTGTATTTTATATATTTTTTTCTATTTTAACAAGAATGCCCTACCTACTACTGTCATCATAGACACTCAATGGGCACAATAAGTCTATTTAACTTGACATAGTTTTCATGACAAATTGTCAGGAAATATTCAAAATAATTCCTAAAGTAGAAAATGTACATATGCAGACATTGATGAGTTGGCTATATTTTCAAAATGGTAGATGCAGTATCTATCTGGAGTAGTTCCAGTTACAAAAGTCTCACTTATTCTTTTGGAGACAGCATGATCAGTGTAGCTACAGAAAATTAAATGTCTTTTATCATAGGGCCTTTTCATAATTTAGGAGGCTAGATCCTAAAAGTTTGTTAGGATACTTTATTTTTCAAAATATGCTCTAGATTTTAGACTTAAATTAGAGCAAAAACAGAAAAGGAATACTTCTTTGACAACGACAAATGACTTTTACTTCATAGTACTCTTTACTAGAAATGATATGGATTGTACTGAAGTTTTAACTATATTAAAACTAAGTAAAATGATTCAGCTTCATCTGACTTTTACAGTATAAGCACAATTTTAATTTATGTAGAGTGTCCTCAATTTAGTCAATTTTACTTAACTCAAAAGCAGTGTAATGAGCCTAAATGAAAAACTATATACCAATTTTCAAAAGTTTGAATAATAGATGAGAAAATTTTAATCAAAAGTTCTACAATATTAGAATTATTTTTCAATGAGATTACTAGTTGAACATAGAAAAAGAGTCATTCACTCTGAGCCATATTGCATGTCTTTATAAGAACTACTGCAAGAAGGAAGTTCTACATATGCTATTGGCCTTTTTCTCTTGTTTTGTAAAAATTAATTTTTTTTTTTTGTTAAAGCCAAGTCACACAGATTAACTTTTTCAGGTCTTAAAATTAAAAATGTTCGAACTTCATGCACTTTAAAAGATGAAATTAGCTCTATGAAACTGAGTGTTAAGGAATAGAGTTACTTTTGTTTTCTTTCTAAAGCTACACCTTGCTAATTAATGGCTATAGACTGGGAACACTGTTTCCTGGAGACAGATGCTCACAGAGTGAAGATGCTCACTGTGGAAGTAAATGAATTAAGCTGTTATCCTTGTACCCCAACTCACCTGTGAGGGGTCTTGGTTAATTATGTGAAATCAATTTAATTGTTTATGTACCTTTCTCAGATCCTTGTAACTAAACCTCAGAGGTGAAGGCTAAGAGCTACAGTGGTAGCTCAGTGATAAGGGTACTAACTCTGCCTGCAGTTCCCAGAGCTACATGTGACAACTCCTAACTGCCTGTAACTATATATTTATGACATTCCTCGTCTAGAGCCCTCCTCTAGATTCCTTATGGAACTGCATGCACATGGTGTAAGAAAACAAGAAGATACACATACATAAAGTAAAAACAAATCAAAAAAAGTGAAAGCTGTAGAAAACACAATTGTTTGATTGCCCAAAGATTGCAAAGAAAACCATTTTTGTTCTTATCTTTCATCTCATTACTTAAATAGTACATCTCAGAGCAAACTGCAAACATGATAAAAACAGAAACAATTTCAAGAAAATTATGATTGGTACTACCCCCTAATCCTTCCCATTCTGAATATTTTTATCTGCTATAGTCAGGATTTAGGGCATGATAGTAAAATTCACTGGGAATTTATTTAATTTACAACTCAATATCATCCCTTCCTCTTTTCCAAGTACCCTGCTCTCGAAAGTCCTTCCCCCATTCACTTTTTTTTCTCTGGTTGTCAACCCTCCCACTAATACCATACCTCCCCCCAACACACATACATATAAAGTCCCTGCAGGTCTAGGCATGTTCTCTCCCACAAGGCCGTACCCCTGTACAGGATCCACAGAAAGGCAGGCAACAGGCTTAGGGACAGCTCCTGCTCCAGTTGTTGAGAAATCCGCATGAAGACCGAGTTGCTCATTTGCTACATATATGCAGTGGGCCTACGTCTTGCCCATGCTCACTCTTTTATTGGGGATCCTAGTCTCTGGGAGCCATCAAGGGTCCAGATTTATTGACTTTTGGATTTTCTGTGGAGTTGCTGTCCTCTTGGTCCCTTAATTCTCTTCACAACTATTCCTTAACACTTCTTGAGCTTCATCTAATGTTTTCCTGTGAGTCTCTGCATCTCTTTTCATTTGGCTGCTGGGTGGAGCTGAACATAATCATGCTAGGTTCTTATCTGCAAGCATAACAGAGAATCATTAATAATGTCTTGGATTGGTTCTTGCCCAAAGGATGGGTCTCAATTTGGGGTATTCATTGGTGGGCCATTTCCCCAGTCTCTGATCGATCTTTGTCCATTCACGTCTTGTAGACAAGACATATTTCAGTCAAAGGTCTGGTGAGTGGGAGTGCTGCCTGGATAAAAGAAGTCGCCAGTTCAGATTCCATATCTCACATTACTAGGAATCTCAGATAGAATTCCCCTATAGACCCTTTGGGGCTTCCTCCCACCCCAGGTCTCTGGCACATCCTAAAGAACGCCTTCCCTATATAGAGCTCACTTCTCTTTCCCTGTTCTCCCTACATATGATCTATACCACCCCTCACTCTGCTCCACTCCCTATCCCTTCTTCCGCTCATTTCCCTCCTTCCAATGACCTCTGATATCTATATTGTTTCCCTACCTGAGAAAGATTCAACCATCCTCACTTGGGATAGCGTTGTTACTTGGCTTCTTTGGGTCTGTTGGTCATAGCATTGGACACAATGTACTTTATGGCTAATATCCAATAAGTGAGTATATACCATTCGTGTCCATATATAACTGTAAACTGCAAATTAATTTGGTATCTGTATTTATTTACCTTATGCTAATCCCCATTAGCCTTATAAGAAACCAAGATTTATTTAAGACTGTACCTCAACAGCTAAGCAGTTAGATGTGTCTTAAATTTCAATGCTAATCTTGCTACCTTCCAACTTCATCCCATGATACTTGAATATTATTATTAATCTGGTTCTTTGCACCCCTTCTTTATCATTCCAATCCCTCCATCCTCCTTGTGCATCTCTTCTCCCTCTGTCTCCTCTTGCTAACATACATCCCACCCTATTCTCTATTCTGCTCACCCATTTTGGTGATCAGAATTTCTTGACAAGTCAGAGAATAAATGGTAAGAACTGTTTACACAAAATTGAGACAGGAAATTCTTGGTAAATTCCTTCCAATGCAGGTCTGGATTGAAACATGATATGAAGGCAGAGAAAGCAGCATTTAAGTAACCCAAGAGTAAACATTACACAGTGTACAAAACATTATGCCTACACTGGATCACATTCCTGCTGGTGGACAACGGCATTCCTCTGGAAGACCTTCAAACTTAAAATGGAATGACCAAATTCTGAGATATGACTTAAAATTGTCCTTTCAGCTACTAACCTTTGCTCTTTTAGAGCTAGGAATAGTAAGCTCTAACTCAGTGATGCACCGAGATTTAAGTTAGTTCCCACCCATAATCAGTTCTCCATGTACGCCATAGATTTCTGTCATCAGAATTTACAATATACATTACTTAACATGCTTGATATATAAATGTAGTGATGTATTAAAAGACTGTGTTATAAAGTATCTATTAGAATTATACGGAATTATGTATAATCTATTAAATTGTGTATATACAAAATAGTTATGTAATATAAATGTGCATTTTTACACAGAAATGTACACAATTTTCCTATTACATCACACTAAATTGCTAGCATTTTATTGCCTTAAAGAGCATATGTTTACAATTTCACAAATTAGTGTCTCCAAATTCTAAGTCTGATATAGCTCTGTTACATTGTATATAGCTGTGAGCTGGAGGGCTTTCTATTGGTTGTTAAGGAAACAGACCCTCTTACAAGTTCTTCTAAAAGATCATGGTGGCTTACCTGTTTTTTTTTTTTTCAGGAAAGGCTCAGTGAGTGCCTATCTCAAGGTGTATGATTAAATTGACCCTCCTCAACATAGCTTCCATTTTGATTGATTAAAATTCAACTCTTTGATTTCCAAAATGACCGATTTAGTGTACAGCACTTAGATATTTGTATAATATATGTGTGTGTGTTTGTGTGTGTGTGTGTGTGTGTGTGTGTGTGTGTGTGTGTGTTCTAGTAACACCATGGTAAAAGAGGTTTAATAATTATACTCCAGAAAATGAAGTATTATCTCTCACAAAATATAATAAGATCTAAGTAGACAAGGCTTTCTATCATAGATGTTCTAGTTGATTGTAGGGCTAATGGTAAATCAATACTTCCCTTATGATAGGATTACATGTGTCAATTCTATAAGGGATCTTTAAAAATCAAAACACAAAACTCCACATTTCTGCCTTATTTCAAAAGATTGTGTTGAGGGAAGACCAGTTTGTCTGCTCTGAGTCTTAAAGGATTGTGTGTGGAGTCATTTCTTCTTTCCACCATTGGAAATTTACTTTGAGTGGAAATGTTTAAACGATGAAGCCAGTTAATTCCTGGGAAAATATTTTCGGTAAGATAATTGTCCTTGTCATGCATCACACTACAAAAAGGGCACACATTCATTGGTATCTTATACACAAAGGGATATGTAAGTCTTAATATTCTTGTGAAATCTGGGGAGGAACAAGTGATTAGAGTAGTACAGAAAAGCCTTAGATTTTCTTAGAAATGAAAAGGAAGGCATTGGATGGTGGAAAATGAGTAAGCTTCAGAATTTAAGGGCCAAAGGGGAAATGTTAAGAGGAGATTGTGGATCATATGTGGTGATGTCATTAATGGGAGGTTGCGGGAAGAAGGCACTTAACGGAACTCAAACAAATAGCAGTGGTTTAAGAGAAAAAGCCAAAGAATTGTTTTCTGCCATTGTATAGTTGAAGTCATCGTCTCTCCACAAATTTGATTTATACAATATGTCCAAGTTAAATCTCAATGATTATCTTTTGCTTTTCATTATTTTATTTTTGTTGAAATTGATATATATTTTCCTACTTTCTCTTTACTCTCTCCAACCCTCTTTACAAAGTCACCTTGCTCTCAATTGCCTCTGGCCTCATTTTCTTTAATTATTAAGTAAATTCACTATCAAGTTATCTGAGTAAATTATGAATGTGTATAAGTATAGGATGTTTACTCCATATTAGATTACTTGTATGTATATGATTTTAGGATTAACCATTTGGCTTTCACATTTTTAAAAATTATGTAGTTTGAAAATTATATAATAGATTCTTTCCTTGCTTTTACTAATTGCTTGAATAAAGAAAGTACATTTCCAGACAGGAAAATGATTCATGATACAGAGGGTAATTTTCTAGATAGATAGGGAAACTTTCTTCTCTGACTATAGGAAAACATTTGTCTCTCCATAAACAGAGAGAAGCTCTTCTCCACTAGTGGTTGAAGTTTAGCAAATTCTGAAGGAAACAAAAAAATGAATTAATATACTAGTAATGACTATAGAGAGCAACCATCTACTTCCTAATGAGTATAGTAATTTGTAATGAATTTGTTCATACATTGCACAGTCAGTAAATGTAAGTATGCAATGTACTTTAACTTTAATAAATATAAGCAATAGTGAAAAGGAATTCAAAAGTGTCAGAATCTTAACCTAAAAATGTCATTACTGAAATAATTATGTCCAATAGAGCTGTTAGTCAAAGATGTCTTATGTGAACTCCCTCCTCACCCCCTCCCCCCACAAAAAAAATCCAGGCTGTTGCCAAAGCTATTGGTTGGTCTCCACAAACTGATGGTAAAGTCATATTGCTGAAGACAGTACCTTCACAGCTCACTGAACAGGGAGAAGTCAACCTGATGCCTATCTATAGCCTTTACTCTTAATTCAGGGTATGAATAGGTACTGTGCATACTTCCAGAGAATAAAGGTAAATACAAACCCTGTTATAAACGCTTTGATCTACCATGATGACCTGCTTGCAGAGATCACTAGTTCACTTGCAGCACAGAGCTCGTATGAGTAACCAACCAATATCAGATTTGATTTAAGACCCAATCTATGAGATTAACCCATATCCAACACTGTTTGGGTAGCTAAGGACCTAAATTAGATATGCCAAGGCCCTAATGGAAACAAAATAGTACAGTCATGGAAAAGGAGAAGAGCATCACAATGGCTCCTTTTGAGACTATCTTATGCTTTTAGCTTAGTGTCCTTCTCAGTCGTTATCAGAGAAGACCCCTCCTGCAGAGACCCTCAACTGGACCATATGCAGAGAGCTAGAGAAGTTGGAAATCTCTGTCCAAAAGAGGTTGTCTCCATTAATTCCCTTCCTGCAGAGAGCTCTGCAGAAGCAAAAGAAGAAATATAGTAAGACTTAGATGGAAGGAAGAACAACATAGAAACAAAGCCTTCTAAGCACAGCAAGACCAATGCCCAGGTGAACTCAAATAGACTGTAGCAAAATATATAAGACCTTCACAGGTCTGTGCCTGATGAGGTCCCTGTACTGAAAGTAATTATAGGCAGAAGCTCCCATCTTTAATCCAGAAGCTATCTTCAGTTGATAACCACTCTCCAAGGGAATTTCATTGAGTATAAAAACCACTCTTTAGGTCAGTTTCCATGCCCAGCTGTAGATGACAAAAACAAAACAAACTCAAAGGAATTTGGAGGTGGGTTTTTTTTTTTTTTTTGGTATGTTAGTTAGTTTGTTTGTTTTTATACATAATGCTTTGTCTGGATGTTTTCTTTTATCCTTTTTCCCCCTGTTAAACCTAAAGGTATTTTGGTCATATATTATGGCTTCTTATTTTGTGTTTATGAGGATTCTATAATTGTTAATGAGTGTGACTTTCTGTCAATGTTTTTCTCATACTGCTTCTTTGGATCTTTGTATTTCTTTGTATTTGTTTGGATTTTCCTATGATTTTTTTTTTTTTGTTTTTATTTTATCTTATTTTTATTTTTCTTTCTTTTTTGGTCCCTACTTCTTTTCTAATGAGAGAGAAGAAGAAAAATGTTGATTTGGGTGGGTGAGTAGGTAGGGAGGATCTGGTAGGAACTGGGGAAACAATAATCAGAAAGTTTTGTATGAAAAAAATCTATATTCAATTGAAAAAGTCTCAAAAATTAGGGAAGACATGGTCTTTTGTAAATAATCCTTAAGTTTTATTTTCCTTCTCTCTATATTGGTGGAAATGTGATTATTTGATGTGACATTGCCTTTTAGAAATGAAATGTTCAGTTTCTCTACATAACATGGTTCCGTATAAAAAGGCTGAGTTGAGTACAAAAAAAAAACTCTGCCTGGACAAAATTTGAGAAGGATTTAAAATCAAATTCAACTTACAGTGGTCTTTTATTATATTATCTTAAAATGATATCCACAGACCATATAGGAGCTCTCGAGTCTTTTATCTTGCTATATATCTTATGGGTAAAATCCTGTATGGCTAGCAAATTGGAAGGTCAATATTACGTATAGTAAAATCTTAGTTGATAGTTACATACCATTTATTATGTATCTGACTGCTGATACAGAAAACCTCAGACATATTCATCAACACTCATCATGAGGAAACAGAAAAGCATTAAAACTGTGTGGGTGTTTTAGAAGAACATTACTTTCAGACTTTTCTGTGGTCTGCTGAATTGTTTCTTCCCCAAAGGTTAATGTATAAAATCTGTCTGCCTCTCTTGTTCCTTCTTCAGTTTTATAAATCAGGTGCCTCAGAGACAATGTGGTATGGTCACAATTACCCCAAAACTCTAATAAGATGGGAAACCTGTTTTCGAGCTCTGATTATTTAGGGACATTTGTGCTTATTAATCTAAGCACACAGGATCTGAAGAATCAGAATTTAGAACTTCGTAAGAGGCTATAATGGGAGTTGCTGCACTTCTATTTCCTCCTGTATGGTATCTATTCTATTTGTTTTGCATAACTACCTTGTAGATACTGAAGCTTCCGAAGAGGGTTTACATATTCTACCTTTTAGATGAATACTTTCTCATGTATTAGTTAGTCTATAATAAGTTTTAATATATCTTCATAAATAATAGTTTCATTTTTAAGTGATAAATACTATAGAATATGTGTTGACCATATCCAACCACCACTGATTGGCTCCATATCCTTGCTATGTAACCTACCTCATTTCCATCCGAGATTTATGTCTCCTTTTAACTTTTTATTTTAGTTACTAGCTGTGAGTCAAATCTTATTTGTGTAGCTCATATGCACATAAGGGTTTGGCTATCCACTAGGGCATGGACAACCATGAGTAGCCATAGCCTGAAGGACAGTAATACGCAGAGACATGGAAATTCTCAATTTTAAGTGAAATATCTACATTTTTTTCTAAATTTATATTAGCTCTAAGGAGTCTATTATACATTAAAATAATGTATTGCATAATAAATAATGACAAACAGTATATTCTGAAAGACAAATAACTTGTTCCTCTTTTGCTAAGAAGATTGAACAATGTGTCTAGCATGCCCTACATGCACATGACCTGTAGAAATCTGTATTTTCTACTAAGACATTGAAATTTGCAAATCTGTGAAACTCAGATTGCCCAAGGAGCCCACATGTGACCCACATGTTCTAAGGACACTCTACCTGGATTAGTGACAATTGTTCCTTGAATGATTACCTAATATAATTGGCTAGCTCTTCCAAATCACTCATTCAGCAGCAAAGCCATTATTTTTCTTGTGAGTGAGCTTTAGTTAGAGGTTTCTGGAAATAATATAAGGTTTTAATTATTTATTATGAAATAAGAATTTCATACATTGTATGTGTGTCATGATTCCATAGAAGATCCCTCAATAGCATTTTGTAACTACTTCTAGATGTAATGCATATCAGGGGAAGTTTTAAATGACATAATTAAAAATCCAAACCAGTTACTGACAACAAATCCAAGCTTAACTCCTATACCAGGTAGACAGCACTCTTATATATGCTCACCACTGCCAATTTACTAACCAGTCCTCTTCCCCAACAAAGTAGTAAGGAAAGACGAAACTAGATTATTTCTAAGTATATTTAGATTAAACTTTTGAATAATCACTCATTATGCTCTGGTTCTGTCTGTTTTCATAAGAAAGAGTTTTCTGAAAAATGAAGCAGAGTTTAACACAATTTTGAGACCGTAGAATTTCTAGATACCTGTCTTCTCTGCTATAGTTTTAACCTTGAATTCTTATCATCATTTCTGTGTTCTTAGTTTGTTTTGGTGTAGTTGTGACTGGCCTGCTTTACTAAGTCCATGTACTTAACATTTCTACATACCCTCAGCTCTTGTTCCAGTGTCCTACATCCCTGTTTTTTCTTGATTCATGTATGTGGTGGCTTTAAAGCAAATGGCTGTCTTTAAGGAGCAGCACTATTAAAAGGCTTGGCCTTGTGGGAGGAAGTATGTCATTAGAGGGTGCACTTTGTGGTCTCCAATGCTCAAGCCAGTTCTCATGTAGTGTTTACTTCCTACTGCCTGTGGATTAAGATGTAGAATCTCAGCTTCTTCTCCAGCAGCATGTCTGCCTGTATGTCATTCTTTTTCTTCCTGTCATGAGGATACTGGACAGACTTTAAGAACTATAAACCAGCCACTATTAAAAGTTTTTCTTTGTAAGACTTGTTGTAGACATGGTGTTGAGTCTCTTCACAGCAACAAAACCTTAACTAAGATGATATGTTTATTTATTTATTTATTTATTTTATAGTAGCAGAATAAAATGTCTTTATTAGACCAGCTTGTTCAGTGGAGCTCAATGTCTTTTTCTACTAGGCAACTTCAGCTTGGTCATTGTATATTCCTTAAAGTAATATATTTTTCCGTATATGTTCATGTATGTGCATGTGGTCTTTTATGTGTGTACACACATGTACCCCTGTGTGTGAGGTCAGAGAGAGGTCATTCTTAGGTGTTGTGGTACTATACGTCAGATACTATTCACCTTTTTTCTTTTTTCTTATTCAAGACAGGGTCTCTCAGTGACATGAAACTCACCAAGTAGGATAGGCTGGGTGACCAATACAACCTAGGGATCTGTCCCTCCCTATATTGCCAGCTCTGGAATTACAAGTACATGCCATCATATCTGAGTCTTTTTTATGTGTTCTCTAGGCATTGAATTCAGGTCCTAATGCCTGTGCAACAAGCACTTTACTGGCTGAGTTATTTTCCCAAGCTCTCTCTATTTTAATTTAATTTACTTTTATATTATGTTCATGTTTGAATATATATCCATAGAAAAGATATCCACAAATACAATGGTGTTTTCTCTTGGTCTTGGTATGATAATTTTTGGTTTAGGTTTACCTACATATTCTTTTTTTTTTAGTATGTTTTGATACTTTATTTACATTTTAAATCTTTCCCCCTTTCAGATCTCCCCTTTGGAACCTCCATATCCCCTATCCCCTCCCCTTGCCTCTATGGGGATAATAGATGGAAAATGCCAACTCAAGGAGGGAAACCACACCCTAGAAAAAGCAAGAAAGTAATCTTTGAACAAACTCAAAAGAAGATAGCCACACAAACATAAAAATAACATTGAAAATAACAGGAAGCAACAATCTCTATTCCTTAATATCTCTTAACAACAATGGACTCAATTCTCAATTAAAAAGACATAGACTGACAGACTCGATCCATAAACAGGACCCAGCATTTTGCTGCATCCAGGAAACACACCTTTGTGTTAAAGAAAAACACTACCTCAGAGTAAAGGGCTGGAAAACAATTTCCAGGCAAATGGTCCCAAGAAACAGGTTGGATTAGCCATTCTAATATCCGATAAAATCGACTTTCAACCAAAAGTCATCAAAAAAGATAAGGAAGGGCACTTCATACTCATCAAAGGGAAAATCTAACAAGAACTCTCAATTCTGAACATCTATGCCCCAAATGCTAGAGCACCCACATTCATAAAAGAAACTTTACTACAGCTCAAATCACACATCTCGCCTCACACAATAATAGTGGGAGACTTCAACACCCCATTATCATCAATGGACAGATCTTGGAAACACAAACTAAACAGAGACATAATGAAACTAGCAGATGTTATAAACCAAATGGATTTAACAGATATCTGTAGAACATTTCATCCTAAATCAAAAGAGTATACCTTCTTCTCAGCACCTCATGGTACCTTCTCCAAAATAGATCATATAATTGGTCACAAAGCAAACCTCAACAGAAATAAGAAGATTGAAATAACCCCATGCCTCCAATCAGATCACTATGGAATAAGGCTGGTCTTCAATGGCAACAACAACAGAAAGCCAACGTACACATGGAAGCTGAACAATGTTCTACTCAATGATAACTTGGTCAAGGATGAAATAAAGGAAGAAATTAAAGACTTCCTAGAATTTAATGAAAATGAAAGTACAACATACCCAAACCTATGGGACACAATGAAAGCAGTGTTAAGAGGAAAGCTCATAGCTCTGAATGCCTCCAAAAAGAAACTGGAGAGAGCATATACTAGCAGCTTAACAGCACACCTGAAAGCTCTAGAACAAAAAGAAACTAATACATCCAAGAGGAGTAGAAGGCAGAAAATAATCAAATTAAGGGCTGAAATCAACCAAGTGGAAACTAAAAGAACTAGACAAAGAATCAACAAAACCAGGAGCTGGTTCTTTGAGAAAATCAACAAGATAGATAAACCCTTAGCCAGACTAACCAGAGGGCACAGAGACAGTATCCAAATTAACACAATTAGAAAAGAAAAGGGAGATATAGCAACAGACTCTGAGGTTGATTTGTTTTTAATTTCTCTTAGAGGTTTCCTTTCTTCTTCCATGATTCCTAAAACAGACTTATTAGTCTTACCTGGAGTTAAGGGGAAGACAGTGAGTTGAGAAGGTAAAATACTCACAAGACTGTTATTTCTTCTGCTTTATTTTGATAAAAAAGCTAAATTAATCTCTCCAGTCTTAAATTTTATTTAATATCAGGAATATAACTGTAAGACAACAGTGATAGAAGGATACTAGTTAAATAATTTCAAAGCTTTTCTCATTTACTCAGTAAAACATTATACATGGTATAGGCGATTCTTTATACAGTAAAAAGACTTCCTTCACTAGCTTTGTAGCATAAAACATAATTCTTTGATCTTTTGAAAGCATGCGTGCAAGTACTTGTTCTATATGAAACCCATTAGTTTTATAAATATGTAAAAACAAAATGATAGTTCAGTTTGTTATAGTAGCTTTAATGTCAAGTTTTATAAAATACATTGAAATCTAAATTTGTATGAGAAAACTTTAGAAATTTTGAAAGATTTTGTATACAGTATAAACCATTTATATGTCCTGCAATCAATTAGCTAAGAGTAATTCAATGCTCATTACAACAAATTAATTTTCTTTTAACTATGCACTTCAGTACTAGTCCTTAGGACTGAACTAACTTGTATGGTATTACCATATCTGAACCAACAGTTTGAACATATCATTTATGCAATTACAGGCAATTCTTTAGAACATTGCAATCCTTTATGTAAGTATTTTGTTCAACATTTCACCTATCAGCTAATAAAACTATCTAAGAAGCCTGTGTGATACAAGAGACGCATAAGCAAGAAAGATAAAAGGAGGGGTTAACACTTCTTCGACATCTGTCAACACTGTCTCCTATTACATTTGATCAACTCTCAAGTAAATGCAAACACATGATATCATTTACAGTAATAAAAGCAAATGCCACATAGCAGTTACTTTGCTTTTATCTTCTCTGTACATCACTCAGCACAGATCTTCAGAGGCAAGGTTGATGCAGCTTTGCAGTGTATCCTTGCCAGCCAGCAAACAGGTTGATTCAGCTTGCAAAACTGGCCATTTATCCAGTAAGCAATAATTCTCTATTCTCGTGTGTTTTCTGTGAAACCTGGAAAATGAATGGGATTAGAGAAACCACGAATTTGAAAGCAAGTTGGGTCTCCTGGAACAAGTTGAAAGGAAGAAATAAAGGGGTAAATTGATTTAAATTATATTATGATCTAAAAATAAAATAATCTTTATAGAAAGCCAATATAGAAAGGTAGGAATTTTTTCTTTCACGCACATTCATGTATTTTAGTTTTGTTTTGTGACTCATGAGGTTTAACTAAGAACCTCTGCCTGTCTCTGATTCATAGATACACGATTGAGGACAAAGGATGTTTCTCTCATAGAAGCAAACATTTTGCCAATAGTTTAGAAGGGATAGGTAGAGTTCATGTGTCCCTGTCATTGGTCCATGACAGACTGATGTCTAGCCCAGTCTTCTGTAGGATTTTGACTGTAATACTTGGAAATGCCCCCAAAGATTGCATTTCATAGCTCTTCACCTGAGCCTATTGCTTTCAAACGTCACTTCTGCAAGATTCCTTAAGCCTTAGAAATATTGATGAAAATATTGTGTTTAGGGCTGAGCATTCCACCATCATAAATTCTTAGCATCTATCGCATCCATAAATGTCTGAGTTCATTACTGGTCACCCCTTAAAGTGTTATCTGTGATTAATGCTGAGATATGTCTATAGATATCAACATAGTACTTTACAGAAATTTTGAGGTCATAAAACTCCAAAATAGTAAGTTCCCACTTGTGGCTTAAGATCTCTTCACCCATGATTTTTTTTTTTTTTAAACTAGGATTGCAGTTACCAAGCATGAATTGCCTCCCATGTATCAGTCCTCTGATATTTCAATCAGGGAGTCACTAACATAACAGCCTGCTGTAATTACACAAATGGGCACACAAAGTTAGCATTACAATTTTCATGTCCACAGCTGATTAATATCATTGATGCCATACGTATTCCATCAGTTTGTATGGCACCTTTCTTGACAATAAAAGCCAGGAGAGGAGCTTTTGACTCTGGTTCACATCCTGGTTTGATTTATCTGGGTCTGACAATAAAATTGTGTGGTGTCTTCTAAAAGAGTAACTTACCCTTCAGTTCTGGTAAGCAACCAGAGAAGGGACAAGAGATACCCCTTTTCAGAGGAAAGTTTAGGTCTTCTGTGGCCGGCCAATCATAAGATGATGTTCCAAAGCTTTTCTTTCCTTTTCTGCTCTTTTCTTTTCTTTTCTTTTCTTTTCTTTTCTTTTCTTTTCTTTTC